>JAXFYN010001466.1:0-27094 GCA_036172215.1 Camellia granthamiana | reverse complement strand
GGCTGGGGAATTTTCGGGTTTGGGAAAACCCAATCCCGTTAGGGGATGGGGCGAGGGTAGTGATAGGCTTCCCATCGAGGATCGAGGCCGGGGACGGAAAAATTTCTACCATCGGGTATCGGGGACGGGGAGTGTGATCCCTGACTCCGCCCGGCCCATTGCCATTCTTAGCCCGACTCACAAGTGGAAAACCATCTCTTCAAACTCAAGCCAACTCAACAAGTCATAATTCTCAATAAATTATAAATTGACCTCAAAACCTGACAAAAATTACAAAAAATTATAAATAGTTATAAAAAAATTATATATTTTTGGTATAAATTTAGAATTTGTATTTATATGCATTTAATTACAGAATTTAGAGCTAAAATAAAATATAATTTAGATTGTATTTTTGAATTAGAAAGTGAATTAAATAAATTAAATTCTCTTTTGGCTATTATTTCAGAACAATCTATAATAAATTGTAGTTAGAGAATTGCTAGCATTAAGGAAAAAATTCCTTAGAAAAGGCCAGTGTAAATTATCAACGAAAGTTTTTACAAGAGTTTAATATTAAATTAGATACGCAAACCCTCAATTGAAATTGGTATCAGAGCTCGGTTTCTCTACTTTGCCAATAATATTTGCATGAGTATTAAATATAGTTAAAAAGTAGAATATAATAATTTAAATAATAATACTTCTTTACAAATAATAATAGAACAAAATAATCCCTTAATTAGGCTATTAAAAAAAATTAACGAAAAACTTAAAACTAATCAATTAGAAATAATAAACAAAATTAGACATTTTATATCTAGAAACAAGTAGCCATTTTTGAAGAAAAAGAAAAAGAATTAGATCTATATCCCTATCCATATAAAAAAAATAATTCAGAAGAACCATTTGAATTAGGTTCACCTGCAAACCAAAAAGATAATGGAGTTTGGTACCTATAGCCTAAAATAGTTAGAAGAAATGGCTGAAAAGGAAAATGATAATATAAGAAAGTATAAAATAATATTAGAAATAGCTGAACAATTAGATATAGTGGATGAAGAAATAATAGAAGAAATAAATAATGAGAGAAAAGAATTAGAAGAAGATATATATAAACAATTAGAATTAATCAATTTCGAAGAAATGGAATACATTCCCCTTGGAGATTTAGAATTGTTACCCAAAAGACAACCTAAGAGGGGGGGTGAATTAGGTTTTTACAATTAAAAATTAATAATACTCTAATAAAAATAATGACTAGTACAATAGATAAATATAGTTAATGAAATAAAAATAATTAAAATAAGTGTTCTAACAACTATGTCAGTTAATGATTTTAGCACAGTGAAAATGTGAAATATAGCTACAACAATTTAAATAAAATAAAGAGATAAGGGAGAGAGAGGCAAACAAATTTATAGTGGTTCAGCTTCAACTCGGCCTACGTCCATTCCTCAAGCTTCACTTGAGATTTTCCACTATGCTCTACCTTCACGGGGGTGCTAGCAACCTCTTTATAAAATGGAGCAATCCTCTACCGATTTTACACAGACTTTCTAAGTCAAGAATACTGAGTGTACTACACTCTTACAAGGTTGAAAAGAATGTGTTTTTGCTTCCACAGAAAGCTACAAGAATTATCTCTCAAAGATAGATATAAAAATGAAACTTTGATTTTTCTGTAAACCTCACACAAGAAAGATGGACTTAAAGCTATAAGGCTCAGTGTATAATTTCTGAGAATAGATGTGAGTGATTATAAATCAAAGAATATTTTTAGGTTTTTTGTAATTTGTTTACATTATAGGCTTTGCTATATATAATGAAAATTATAGCCGTTTATAGCCGTTGTATTCATTTAAATTTATAGTCGTTGTAGTCATTTGAATTTATAGCCGTTTATAGCCGTTGTATTCATTTGAATTTATAGCCGTTTATAGCCGTTATACTTCCATCATTACTAATTTGAATATCTTCCACCCCATCATTACAAATTTGAATATCTTCCACTTGAACCTTTTGAACTACTGCTGAGCTGGGCTGTTCGAACCTCTGCTTTGGGTTGTTTGAACTCCTGATTTAATCAAATATTAAATACATTCTAACAACATTTAGGATAAAAGTTTAGGTGAAATATAATTGGACAAAATAAATTTTGATTCTATTTTTCTCTTTCAAATAAATCATCAGAATAAATTTTGATTCTATTTTTCTCTTCTAAATAAATTAAAAACATAATTAAATAAATCATCAAAATAAATAAGTCTAACAATCTTCTATTTTTTGATGATGGCACACAATGATGTTTTGATTTGATTTGGGAGTCAGAAAAGCTCTCCCTCAAGTCATGCTTCCTGAATTCATTTCTAAATACATAGGTTAGTACATGTGTAATAAATAAGCTTCAATCAACAACATGATATAAGATTAAGATATCAAACTATAAATACATAACATCAGATTAGTTTGAAAATAATACCATAATACATAACATCATACCATAATGCCATAATATATAACATCATATAATTTCTCTCCCTGTGACATTATCAAAAGGAAATCATGGGTTAGAATCTGGAGGAGGAGAAGGAAAATGATAGCGATAAATGGCATCTATACAATTCAAAACATATATACATATATATACGATTTGCCTCTCTCTTTTTTCTCGAAAATCGCGTCAGACACGCGTCCGCACTTTTACGTCAATGGCCGCCAAAAGCAGCTCTCCTCGATTGCTGCTCACCTCGGCTATCTCTCATTCCTTGTCTTTTTCTCTTCAGCCTCTTCTCTTCAGCCTTCTTCTTAATCACGCTCGCCTGCTTCTTCTTCTTCACCTCACTCTCTTCTATCTCTTCTTCATTACTCTCTTTGAGCTTCTTCTTCCTCGAAAGACAGAACAGAGAGACTGAGCACAGCAGAAAGGCTGCCAAAAACTACTCTCCTTTCGATTATATCTCTCTTTCCTACTACATGGCCTCGTCCCGTCCCCTGACTCTCTTTCCAGACCTGAATGATCCTATAAGCACTGCTGCGCCGAGTGCCCCGACTCCCACTCTTCCCAACCTTCCTATGATGTCCATTGAGCAAATAATGGCAGCTCAATTAGACATTGAAGCCAATCATTTCATACTGACGTCCTGTATGGAGACGGTGACTACAGTCACAAAATTGGCTCGCGGCTGCAAAACAGAACGAGTGAGCTCCATCAGGTCAACGCCCAACTCGCCCTACTCCAGCGCATGTACAAGGATGTGCAGAGCAGAGATAGGCACGTTGAAGGTCGAAAATAAAGAGCTTAAATGAAAAAACCACCTCCATGGCCCGATTTGGAGTAACGTCGTTTTTGGCTTTTGATAGTCGGCGGGGAGTGCTCACTCTCGACGAAAGCATGGGGGGCAAGGACGTCAAGCGTCACCCAAGGTGATAAAAAGAAGAAGAGAGCGGTGGAAGAGGCGAGTAAGTAAGATTGGTTAATTTTGAATTTTAAATATATTTTTAATATTGTTTAAATGGTGAAAGTGTTCTTTATTATATCAATCAACAGTTATTGGTTCAAGTCTTGTGTCTCCTTGTGAAACTACAAAAAAAAAAAATTAATAGAGAAATTGACACTTGACGTATATAGAGAAGACAACTTGGTAAAAAGAGAGAACGAGGTTCATAAAATCAAGTGAGTTGTTAAGTTTAAACAATAATAATAATAATATAAATAGAAGTATAGAAGATATACACATCTATCTATATCTATATCTATACTATTATTAAGTGAAGGCTAAATTTGGTGTGTAAGCCTTCTCCTCATGCCACGTGGCATTTTTTTCTATCCTAAAAACATACTATTGTTAAGTAAAGGCTGAACTTGGTGTCTAAGCCTTCTCCTTATGCCACGTGGCATTTTTGTCTATCCTAAAAACAAAATGACAAGTCCAGCTCAAGCAGCTCAAGTGACAATGCACTGTTTCCAGATAGTGACAATGCAACCAGGCCTAAGTCTACTAAGGGCATCTCCAATGGTGTTTGCTAAAATAGCATTGCCATTGTTATAATTTGGCAATGAATAGTATTATTTTGTCAAATTATAGCAATGGTGCTCCAATGGTCACATGCTATTTTGGCAAATCTCAACCAACTTTCCTTCTAAAATGTAGGTGTTGTTTGAATATAGGTTTTTTAGTGATTTTTTTGTTGTTTATTTGGTTTTTTGTGACCTTTTTTCAACTTTTTGTAAAAAAAAATTATATATTTATGTTATACCTCACTAGACAAATATAAAAAATTCAAAAAAAATTCAAAAAAATTTAAATATAATTTATCCATAAATTTAAATATAAAATACTCAAAATTACATATAATTTAAATTCACTCGTAATTTAAATTTAAATTCAAACCCTCTAGAAGCATCCCAACTCTGCATGACTCTATGATCTCCTTATTTATTCTCTCTCTCTCTCTTCTTTTTTTTATCAGATCACCACACACACTCTCTCTCTCTCTCTCAATCTTTTTCATGCTCACTCTCATTTCTTCTCTCCTTCTCTCAATCGCTGATCATTCTCTCTCTCTCTCTCTCTCTCTCTCTCTCTCTATGTCACAAACCCCTCTTCGCGTATCACAAAGAAAATGAAAACAAAGATGAGAACCAAGATCGCAGTTCATTCTCCCCCATTTCGCAAATCGTAGATCACAAAGATCGCAGATTAATGAGTCCTATTCGAGCCCTCTTTGCAGATCACAGAAGTCGAAACAGTGTTGTCACCAAAAATCAAAAACCATCGTCTCAAATCCATCAACCACCAGAAATTCCTAGTATTTATTGTTTGAAATTCATTTGAAATTGCTTGTTTGCATTGAAATTGTTTGATTATTGTTGTTGTTGTTTATGAGATTATTATTATTATTTTTGAAGGGTTTGATTATTGAAACAATTTATGTTTTTAAAAAAAATTATGTTTTAAACAATTTCTATTTAAAAAAAATGGTGAATTTGGTTTTACAAATAATTAACTCTGTTTTGCTGGGAAGGATGAGGGAGGGAAGTGTAACGCCCTCAAAATAAACCCATTATATATATATATCAATGACATGCAATATTAACAGAAAACAATTCATTATCTCATTCATCAGAGTATTACTAAATAAAAACATTACATGCAACATCAAATTAGATGCCCTACGGGCTTACATCTTTCCAAGCCAACACTTGGACACAAAAATATGAGTTCTAACTCAAATACAAATAAAGCCCTAGGCTTGAATGTTTACATGTACTATCAAATAAAAACAAATAACTAAAGATAGTCTTCAAAATCCAAATCCTTCAAGCTAAGTCCTTGGAGGTAGCTTATCACCTGGACCTGAAAATGATGTTCCCATATAGGGTGAGCCACAGCCCAGTAGAAATATACTAAACCAAATATAAGCATTGAATAAAGCAATAGCATTCAATAGATGGTTAACCAAGATAATCAATTATATCATTATACAGTTTCATGACACTAATGTCTATGACACGTTTCACTTTCCATTATTATCAATATAGCTCAGAACCTGGCCAAACTTACAACAGTGAACTATATATATCTCATTCACATTACTTCCAATATCAACCAAACAAATGAGACTCAGGCTCATATCAAAACACTTCATACTTCCCGTTTGATACACATTTTAGTGCTGTATCAATAACATGTAAAAACACTTCAATATCAATAAGCACACATAATAGTGATGCTAATGGAGTCCATCCCCTATCTCCTCCCAAACAAAATCTGGTTTAGAGGTCCATCCCCTATCTTCCCCTAAACCGTGGAGTACATCCCCTATCTCCTCCCACACAATATGCAAATGCAATGCTCAATCAATACACGTATTTTCTGTATTAATTCAATAGTCAAAATTAATGACTTAACCAATGTGATTAGTTTCAGTTATCCCTAATCCACATGCAATGTCTACAAAATCACGACTATCCTCCACCGATAGCCCCAAAACAGTTATTTCTAGACTGGAAATAAATATATCAACAATGCAATAGGCGAGTGATTTAAAATATCCAACTACACCATTAAATCAATAAATTCCTCAATTCACCTTAAATTAATTATACAAATTAATTCATTAAAACAACTAGGGTTTTTCCCAAAAATTACCAAAATACCCCCAACATATCAAAATACCAAAACTTAGAACAAAACTTATAAGATGGAGTAGGAAATCCCTACCTCGAAGAAAACAACACAAATGGAGAAGACGGAAATGACGACTCAAACTCCAAAGTGCTCCAAATCCACAAACTCTCAGATTAAAACGAAGCTCTCGACTCAGTCTATCTTTTTAACAAAGGATCTAGGGCAGAAAAACACTCTAAGTAGATCAAACCTAAGCGAGAAGGTGAGTAGAGAAAGAGAGCACTCGGAACTAGGGTTTTAGGATCAAAAGATGTGAAAAAAAACGTTTTAAAAACCGCTGCTGCGTATTTAAACTGGACAAGCTCGCTCGAGCGAAGACTTGGTCGCTCGAGCGACCAGACACAAGAAGTACTCGCTCGAGCGAAGGAAATCTCGCTCGAGCCAACAATACGATGCTTCAGGTCTGCAACCCAGAAGCACGCTCGAGCGACAGAATGCTCGCTCGAGCGAAGGACTCGAAACTCGCTCGAGCGAAGAAAAGCTCGCTCGAGCCAAGAAACCCTACTTTCAGGTCTATACTAGACGCAATCGCTCGCTCGAGCGAAGACACAAAAATTCTGGATAGCAACACTTGGTTTCCAACTCCAACCAACCTGTAATAAACCTGCCCAACACATCCTATAACTCAAGAATAGGGAATGAAAGGACGACAACAACAAATATATAAAAACGAAATCTACGGAACATAAGTCCGGATACAATAATCAAATGGGAAAAGACCGGGGTCGCTATAGGAAGGAAGAAAACGGTTGATTTTTGGTGAGTTGGCTTATTTGGCAGCTGCCAAAACTTGTGCCAAATTTGGCACATGTTTTGGCATTTGCCAAATTTGACAGCTGCTATATGGGACCATTGGAGAACCCATTTTCACCCAAAGATGCTATATTATCACTTTGACAGCTCCAATGGCAAACCATTGGAGATGCTCTAAGTCTCGCAGCAGTACCGCTAAAGTCCAGCAGCAGCACAAGCTAGAATTGTGTGTAGGATAGGATAAGGGTAGTCTAGTGCATATTAGCAAAAGAGTAGTGTATGCTAAGAAACCCTCTTAACAACTGTTTGTTAACTTGTTAAGACGGTTATCCTATTGTATATATAGATATGCTATTGTAATAAGTTAGGTGTGATTCATTTTGTTAAATAAAATCTTTTCATTCTCTTCCTCTCTTTTCCTTCATGTCACGTAGTATTTTTTTTCTATCCTAAAAAGATACTATTGTTAAGTGAAAGCTGAACTTGGTGTCTAAGGCTTCTCCTCATGTCACGTGGTATTTTTTTCCTATCCTAAAAACAAAAATTACATGCAGTGCTGAAAAAGGTTTGAACTTAAGATCTTTTGTTTTAATAAGAAACCTCTCACCACTTGGGCAATATACATATTATAATATTAATTTCTTTATTATTGGTTTTTATTCTTACTTATTTGAATTGTACATGCAATACGTGTGCCACCCGCTAGTCTATACATATGGAAACACAAAATATGTGTGTGTGTGTGTGTGTGTGTGTTTTTAGATTCAAACTTTTTTTTTTTTTTTTTTAACATAGGATATATACATATGTATGTAATTTTCTAAAAATTATGGTGCCGTTTGGGAAGATGGTTTTGGGCTAAATTAGCCACTACCGTCCAAAAAAGGCTAATTTAGCCACTATCGTCCAAATGAGCTTCACTTGGAAATGTTAAACCCATGGCAGGTTGAAATTACCAAACTAACCCCTCCATGTCTCACCGCCTCACCGCACATACAAACAAGGAAAAGCGTTTTTGCAACCAAAAAAAAAAAAAAGTAAATTAAAAAGAAATGAAAAAGAGGACAATATGTAAGCGAAATTTAGGTTGCATTTGGTAGAGTTTTGTAAATATAATTTGAGAGTACGAGTTGTATTTTGAGTTGGTGAGTTGTGGAATTATAATCTGAGTGCAAAAAATTTGTTTGGTTATGGTTTTTGAATAGAGTGTTGAATTGAGTTTTGAATTGTATGTGGAATTGAGTTTTGAAAGTTTGATGACATGTAAAATAAGAAAATTTGTTTGGTGATGAGTTTTCAAAACTTAATTCAACCTATTATTGATAATCAAACACACAACTTATAACTCGATATCCGTATTTTTGATTAATAGTCATAACCAAACAATTTTTTAAATACTCAAATAAAAAAATGATTTTTTTTCACTTAATTGTTTTTAAGTAATTTTTTTGAATAATTTTTTTTTTCAAATAATTTTTTTTTTCCAAATAACTTCTATGTCAATTATTTTATGTCAATTAATTTTTCTGTCAATTAATTTTTTAGGCCTGTATAAACATTAAAAATAATAAAAATATTTTAAAATTATTTAGAAAATTAAAATATTAAAATATTTAGAAAATTAAATTATTAAAAATATTCTGAAAAATAAAATATTAAAAATATTCCGAAAATTAAAATATTAAGAATATTAAAAATATTCCAAAAATCAAAATATTTAAAATTAAAATATTAAAATATTTTTATGAAAATTAAAATATTAAAAATATTCCTAGAAAATAAAATAAAATATTTAAAATAAAAAATAAAAAATATTTAAAATAAAAATTAAGTTGTTTTTGAGTTTTGAAAAGAGTTTTGAGTTGTGTGTTTGGTTATGAGTTTTGAAAAGTAATGATTATAGTTTGAAATGAGTTTTGAGAAATTGGTGTAGAATTATGATTTGAAATTTGCAATCAAATACACACTCAATTCAGTGGTGGAACTATGTTTTCAAATCTAAACCAAATAGAGCCTTACAGTTTCCACGTCATTTAAAATGTAAACAAATGAGAAAGCATTCTCCAAAAAAAAAAAAAAAAATTTAAAATACACAGGGCAATAAAATAAAACCTCAGTTTTTTTCATTTTACAAAAAATGAAAAAAAATTTAAAATTAAAATAAAAAACACATGAAAAAACCATTTACAAAAAAAAAAAATATAAATAAAATTAAAATACATAGGACAATAAAATAAAACCTCAGTTTTTATCATTTTGCAAAAAATGAAAAAAAAAATAAAAATAAAAATAAAAAACACATGAAAAATCCATTTGCAAAAAAAAAAAAAAATAAAAAAAAATTAAAATGCACAGGACAATAAAATAAAACCTCACTTTTTATCACTTTACAGAAAATGAAAAAAAATAAAAATAAAATTAAAATCAAAATTAAAATTAAAAAAACACATGAAAAAACCATTTACAAAAACAAAAACAAAAACAAAAACAAATTAATGTAATAAAATAAACAAATATTAAAATGACTAAAAAATATATTTGGGTTAACAATTCCATAGTACAATCCCCGCATTCATGATAAAATTTAAAAAAAAATAAAAAAAATAAAAAAAGGGTAAAATGAGTGGTGACGTGTCGCGTTCAGCGGCACTGCCAGGACAAAGTTTAAAACTAGGGGCAGTTTAGTAATATTACATATGGACACCTCAGCAAAAAGTCAAAAAGCTAAAAAAGTCAAAAAACTTTTGCCAAATCAGGCTTTTTGGCCCCAGACTAAAATAACCAAAAAAATCAAAAAACCAACCCACTTCTATCTATGACATTTTTTGTTTGGCGCCATTTTTTATTATTTTAAAAATTTGAATCTATTAAAAAATAAGCTCGTTAAAGTAAGCATGATTGATTTGTTCAACTCACACTCAATTTAATCCAATCCATTTAAACCCAACCAATAAACGGGCATATTGAGTTGAATTATTTTATTATCTAACCTGCTTTAACCTGCTCATTTACCACTCTACAAATTACTAATGCAAGGGATTAAACAAGCACTACAAGAAATTATATATTTGCCGGCCAAAAAAAATTCGTAGCTAAAAGTTGATACTATTAACAACTCAAGTGATTTTTTTGCGATCAATTTAAAATATTTGTTCCTAAAAATATAGGCGGAAGGCATAAAATTATTTTTAATCTTTGGTGACCAAACTTTTGGTCGCCAAAAATTTATTTTCAGTGACTAAAAAATATTTCGTCGCTGTATAGTTAGTTTTGGCTACTAAAATTATTTAGTCGTGGAATGAAAAACAAAAACTTATTTTTAATCTAAAATTTATTTTCAGTGACTAAAAAATATTTTAGTCGCTGTATAGTTAGTTTTGTTACTAAAATTATTTAGTCACTGAATGAAAAATAAAAAATTATTTTTTATCTTTGGGGACCAAAAGTTTGGTCGTTAAAAATTTATTTTCAATGACTAAAAAATATTTTAGTCGCTGTGTAGTTAGTTTTGACAACTAAAATTATTTAGTTGCAGAAAGAAAAACAAAAATTTATATTCAGCGACTAAAAAATATTTTAATCGCTGTACAGTTAGTTTTGGCTACTAAAATTATTTAGTCGCCGAATGAAAAATAAAAATTTATTTTTTATCTTTGGTAACCAAAAGCTTAGTCGTCAAAAATTTATTTTTAGCGACTAAAAATGTTTTAGTCATTGTATAATTAATTTTGACTACTAAAATTATTTAGTTGCTAAATAAAAATTAAAAAATAAAAATTTATCTTTTATCTTTAGTAATCAAAACTTTGGTTGCTAAAAATTATTTTTAGTGATTAAAAAAATATTTAGTCATGAAATAACTAAAATATTTGGAGGCAACTTTTTAAATTTTGAAAAGATTTATAAAATTAATTCACGACCTAAACATTGTCGTGATACGTATATGCATTCGCACATATAGATACACCCCATCTCTCTCTCTCTCTCTCTCTGTTGGGAGAGCAACACACAAAGTATCATTTTTTCTTTAAAAGAAAAGGATTTTCCAAAAAACGCAGAAAATATAAATGGAAATCTTGGAAAAGGAACAAAACTTTTTCAAAAAAGAAAAGGTATATTCGAAAAAAGAAACCAACAAGTGTTTCAAAAAAGAAAACGTGTAAATGTTATATTTGTAACGAAGAGGGTCACTATGCACCTGAATGCCCAAAAAGGGGAAAAAGTGCAAAGAAAATGATCAAAGTCCTTGAAGAACAAGATTTTGAAATAATATATGGCGAAGAAATTTCTGATGAAGAAGAAATATTATATGAAATTTCTAGTGATGAAGAAAGTTCAGATGAAGAACTAATCTTCATGATGACTACTAATAGTCAAGAAACATCTCAAGAAGTAGATAATATATCTCAAGAAGAATTACAAGCAATTCGACTTGGAGATGTAATCGGGGAAGAAAAAACTTTTACCGACGAAGAATTAACAAAATTTAAAAAAATGCAAGAAGTTGCCGTTTCAAAAATTTATAAACTTTTAAAATTCAACTTATTTCCAGCAAGAGTGTTTGAACAATACAGTGATAACACTCAAGCAAAATGGTCAGAAGAAGGAAATATCACACAAATCCAAACCCGCTCAAACCACTTCCTTCACCACCGCTGGAGTATCGGCAGCGCGAACAGCGATATAGCCCTTTTTCTTCGGGTTCACATCATCAGCAACATCAAAATCATTATCTGAATCACGAAATTCGAAGCTGTTGGGATCAACGAAAAGAGACCAGATCAAGTAAAGAGTTCCGGCAGTGACGGCGCCACAAGCGACGCCTAACAACAGAGATCCAACATCCTTGAGAATGCCCTTAGTGCGATCATTTAACGAGGCGTAGAAACCGAGAGCTGGGCGTCGAATTTCTTCATCGATTTTGGATCGATGGACCAAGTGAGAGGGGTGAGAGGGGAGGAAGGTGAGTTAGGGTCGAAATCTCTGGATTGGGTGAAGAAAAAGTTGAGGGATGGATTGTTATGTTCAATTGGGTGAAGAAATCGTGGGTTCAATTGGAGTCAAGAGACTTAAGATCTTGTAGCCTCTTTCTCTGGTGAGTTTGTATCTACACCTATTTTTGCATACATTGTTATGTTCTTGCTGAAAATGTACACTATAAGAAAACATTGTCTAAATATATTTTTGATGTTCTTGCTGAAAAGTATTTGATGGGTTTACGAAATTAGTAATGGATTTGGGGCTCATTTTCTTATTAGGGACATTTGTGGAACAGAAAGAGTAGAAAATACTTTGGGTGCTTCTGCTTTAACGTTTATAATAAAGCAATACAATTTAAACAAATTTGGGTAATTTTGGCTATGTATCTTTATGTACTGGGCAGTTTTGTTCAGTAAGAGGTTTTGGTCCGAAGGTAGTTGCTTTGAGTGATTTATGTACAGACAATATAAGTGGTTGAAATGGGTTAGATGTCAATCCGTAAGTGGTCTAGGTTTGAATATGTGAGTGTTACTTATTTGGTCATCTGGATGGGATTTTGTTTGTTAAGCATTGTTCTATGTATTTCCTCTTCGGTATCTTTATGCATTGCAATTCACCTTTTGAGTCATGTTATGTAGATAAATGAAGGTGATGGATTTTCATTTAGCATTCTCATAGAAAGCTAATAGGAAAGTAGAACTTATTTGATATTTTCTTTATATTTTATGGGGCAGTTGATTGGATTTTCATTTTGATCCTGCACTATCTTGTTTGCTGCTGTGACCGTCACCGTCACCGTCACCGTCACCGTCACCGTCACCTTTACTTTTTCTCTTTATTTCTTGTTAGCAATGTTGATGATTTGCACAGGCTCTTAATTAAAACTAACCATTTATAATAGGGTTTTATTTGATATATATATATTTGTTGTTTGAAATTCATTCTGCGAGTATACTTGTAGCATCTCATTATCCTTCTATTTTTTCTTTGCCTTCCTAACAGTTCAACTTCTGTTTTCTGTAGATCTGCAAGAAAGACAATATCTAAGTTTATTACTTCTAATTTTTCTATCTCTAAACCATGGGTCTTAAATTTCTCCTTTTATGTGCATGTATAATATATTTCCTGTTATTTTTTATTATTAATATTATTATTTTTTGTGATTTGGTGTACATGGGTTGGCCAATGATGGAAATTCTCATTGTATCGAGCAGTTTAATGGTGTTTCTATTCATCAGTAGACTTTGCAAAATGACCATCAGGGGTTGTCAGTGTAATTTACCCTTTTACAATATTAAGGGATGTGAGTGTAATTTGCCCTTTTTAATCGTTACTGTTTGATGGTGTGTAAAGGCTTTTGATGAATTTCATTGAAACGAGTCTTATTAATGGTCGTAAAAAAGGAACAGGAAAAAGACTCAAAGTTGACTGAATTCTGAGAACTGAGGGCTTTCATCAGTCACTTTGTTTCAATTGGTACCCTATTATATAGAGCTAGCTGAATGTTGCCCGCCGTTTGAACTCCCCCAAAAACAAGATAGATCTTGCTGTTGTAGGGGCACAATTTGTGGCCTTGGGCAATGTGGCTTCTTCGGCTTCCCTCTACACTTGTTCTCTGTTTTTGTAAGGGGTTGGAATGTTAATGAAAACTACATCTGACATTTTAAACTATCATGTGTCAGATATTTTTTTTTATCCTTTGGTTGTAGTTCCTTGTTGCAATTATACTGATGTTTTTGCTTTTAAATCAGTTGAAATGATTTTGATGCCCAATGATGGATAACTAATTATCTTGAGTGGTTACTTTGGTTTTCATTGGATGCCTCTTCCATCTTCAGTATCATCATTACCACCACCATCATCATCATCTTCTTCTTCTTTTTCTTCTACTATTATTATTATTTAGTTGGGAGAGGCTTCTAATGATAAACCATATGACTTCAACCAACAATGAATTATGATAGCTATGAGATCTGAGGGCTTTTACAAGTGTTTTTGAAGTGGTGGATTTTGCCGGGCAAGCTAGCAAGGGGATTGAGTTACTGATATGATATTGATGTTGATCTTACAATTTTTTTTTAAACAAGTATTCTGTTTTCTAAAATATATTTTAGATTTTAAGATCTTTGATAGTGCCCATTGATGGAATTCATTCTCTTGAGATGTTGCTTAGATTTTGTTAACAAGCCTTCTTCATAATCTTTGTCATTTTCATCATAATCAATGTGGTGGTGGGGGTTATTGTATTATCATTATTATTATTATTATTATTATTATTATTATTATAATTGGTGTGGTGTTGTGTTGTGTGTTGTGGTTGTGGTGTTGAAGGGTGTCAATAAAAATCATAAGAATTCAAGATTGATGAATTATGATAGCTATGATATCTGAGGGCATGTTTTGCACTAATAATGTGAAGCTTATAACCTTCTTTTCTTGGAGGTTGGTGACTTGATATGCAATTGGTTTTACTAACCTTCTATTCTTAGCTTGATGAAGAAAAGAAAACCCATTTTTTATGTCATAATTCAATGAAATCAAATTCTTTTTTTGGTGTTCTCAGGGTTTTTTTTCATCAATATCTTGAAGCACCCCAACCATCTTTTATTTTGTATTATCATTTTACTTATTTACATATTGTTTCTGTTTTGGGGGTTCATGCGGATTCGTTGGAGGAAAGTGTTACTGCACACAACCACTAAAAAGGATACATATAGTATGCACTCAAAATTTCAGTCACTATTGTTCATGGGTTGCCCAATGAAGCAATTTAAAGGTATCTATCCATCACTGGTCTTTATGAATGGTTTTCACTTCTGTGGGTTTGTCAGTGTCATGTACCCTTTTTTTAATTTTTATAATTCACATCTATTTGATGGTGTGCAAAGGCTTTTGATGAATTCCATCTTCAAAGCATTGACTAGTCACTCAAGAGTAATTATATCCAAGGCTTTCCTCAGTCACTTTGTTTCTATGGTGCCCCCAACTATTTAGACTTACTCATGCTGCCCCCAGTTTGAACTCTTGCTAAACAATGAAGTGAATTCTAGTCTTCTAGTCAGATCATGCGCTTAGGGAACACAATTTGTTGTATCACTATACTTGGTTCTCTTGTTTTATGTGTGGTTGCATTGTTAACGAAGGTGTATGGATATTGCAGTGTTGTGTAGATATAGTTCTTATTGTTAGAATAATGGTTATGTGCTGGCTGTTCAGCATCAACTTTAGATAAATCACAAATACCGAATTATAATTTATTATCACTTGGCTATGAGAGTAGTTTATTTTCTGCAATTTTCGTTTGAAATGCAGCATAGAAAGCTAAGTATGTCTAAATTGCATCTGATAATTTTTCTTGTATCCATTCTTGATTTGAGGATGCTTCATGTTGCAATAATTTGTCATTTTGGTCTTAAAAAAATAACTTTTATATTTAAAAAATATCAAAAACATATATATATATATTCAAATAACAGGTGGAAATTGCAAAAAAAAAAAAAAAGTATTGTTCTGATCAACCGGCCGGACGACTGGCTGAACGTTCGGGAGGATGTCCGGGCAGACGATCGGGTAGACCAAAAAATTCAAAAACTCTCTAGTTCACCAAACATGTTTTGAAATGTGTTTTGGAATCATATTTTGAAAGCTATAATCAAATAGAGGGTTGGAATATGATGGTGAAATCATGATTTGAGACCCAAACCAAACAGATATATAGACACTTTAAATGATATTTAGCATATGTTGGAGAATACTCACTGGATTGTTCAAATATTTAACATTCTGTGATTAAATCTCCTATTTCATTTTTGTTTCATGTGTTATTTTTGTCCTGAATTCCTATGGATTTTGCAATCTGATTGTTCAGATGTTTGAATTTTATTCCTCCAATCTAATGCTTTTAAATGTTTCCAGGTAAGTGTGCGAGTGAGAGACATGAGGGATCTTAGAGATGAGAGCATCGAGGACCTGCTCAAATTCTTCAGGGACGAAGTTGCTGCTTTTCGTTAAGGGTGTGCTTGTACAGAAGGATACTGATGAGACAATCAACATCATATCTCATTACAATTTAGGCCAAGTTTGGGAAGACTAAATAAGTGTACTTTTTGACTTTTTATGAAATATGGGTTGGATTTGGGTTGGGTTTGAAGTGATGTGTTAGAGAGGTGATGTGATTTAAATAAGATGATGTGACTTAAATAGGATAGTGACTTTTTGACTTTTTGAATTTTTTTGAGGATGCCAAACTTGGCCTTATTACCTGTATTCCTTTCTTTCTTTGGTTCCTCATTTTAATCTCATTATGCCCATCTTCTGTTATATATTTATTTAATTTAATTTTCTGATTTCCTAATCGTTGTTTACATACATTCTCATAATTGTAACTTGGAAGTTATTAAACACATCGGTTATTTGTTAATATTTAATCTAGAATCTATTGCACATCTCTTTATGGTATTTTCGTGTATGCAATGCACATATTCGTGTTGAAGTTGAGATATCAAGTAGACTAGATTGTATTGAATGGATTGGATGGATTATTATGAATTATAGGTTTATTTTGTTAGATGTTGGTGCAAACATTTTTTTTGGCAACCAAACTTTTTGGTCCTGAAATGTGACAATTGGCGACCAAAATTTTTGGTTGTGGAATGTGACAATTGGCGACCAAACATTTTAGTAATGGAATGTGATAATTGGCGACCAAATTTTTTGGTCGTAGAATGTGACAATTGGTGACCAACATTTTTGGGCGGGAAAATATCATTTTTCGCGACCACAGTGTTTTACTTACTAAATGGATTATTTGTAGTAATGATATATTTAGCGACTAAAAATTTGGTCAGCAAATCTAACTTTTTGCCGTCTAACAAAAGTTTTAGTTGCTAATTGCTTTTGCTGATCTTCAATTGGCGACCAAAGTAGCTACCAAAAAAATTTGTTGCGGATAACTTTTACCGACTAAATTTTTAGTCGGCAAAAGTGTGATTTCTTGTAGTGAAGAGTGCCAACTTCAGCAATTTCAAGGAATGAGATCACGTTATAAATTTAAGTGTTACAAATTTAGAAACAAAAAACAACTTTTAAACTAGATAACATTGATTGCGTTTAGTTCTAAAGTTTTAAAAGTAGTTTTTGCGTTCTTTTTGTTTTTGTTTTTTTTATTTTATTTTGTGTTTTGTTGTTCTTAGTGAATTATATGCACCTAAAAATAAAATTTTTTAGTGAAAAATGTATCGAATTTTTTTTTATTTATATTTAGTCAATTTTTTATATAAAAAAATCAAAAATATTTTTACTTTTAAGTATATCTAGATTAAATGAATCTAAAAAAGGAAAAAAAATATGCTTAAAATGTTTAAAAAATTCACCAAAGACGAGTAACATAAAAAACATAAAACTCAAAAATTATTTTTGAAAATTGTTTACTAAATAGAGTAAAAATTCAGTGTCACGATGATACCGTTTCACCATCGACACGTGATATTATCTACTAACAAACTTACATGTAGAGGGTGAACTTACTTAAAATATAACTATATTACGATATATACATGAGAAGATAAATGACAAGATATTATTAGATGATGATACCAACAATATAATATTATATCGTATTGAACATTTTTTTTAATGGGGCATTTACATACAAGTCTCATTTTGTGAATTTATAATCCATTAAGTCCTAGATAAAATTATTTGCTCCTTTAAGTCCCATTAATTTTTAATAGACCAATTTACCACCTCCTCCATAGCTGCCAAACATCCATTGCTGTTTTCATTCTCTCTCTCTTTCTCTTTCTCTCTCTCTCTCTCTCTCTCTCTCTCTCTCTCTCCACAGTTGCAATTCGAAGTTCTACGCAACTTTAGTTCGACGAACATGGGTGATTCGAGTTCACAAGGGTAATCTAGGTCTTGATTCGTCGTTGATTGAAGCTCGATCAATCAATCGCAGGTCACTCTTCGACTTCGAATCTAGATTTTAGTTCGAGATCACGACTTCTACTCTTGAATTCATCCACGACTCGCATCAAACCAGTTTCAAATCTGGGTTTTGTTCGCTTGCGATGCAATCATACCTGGGCTGTTCTTTGGAGTTGTTCTGGACTCGATTCACTGAAATCAACATGTGGTTTCAATTTTTGCTCTGAGTTCGCGACTCAAGGAATCCAAATCTGGATCCATTTCGGATCGCCCGTGAAGCCTACTCAAGTTCCACCCAATTGAACCAAGAACAGGTCAGGAAGTACCCAGATCACACTAGGGCTTTGAATTGAACCCCAAATTGCAACCTTCTAAGTCAAAAAGTTCACTAGATCTGAAATCGTAACCCTATGTACTCGACTACATTGTTCTTCTGAATTCTGATTTGAAATTGAGAACATTCTCAGTTTATAATATTCTTAATTTTAATCATGAAAAAAATTGAGAAATTTCTCAAAACTAATATTCTCAGTTCATACTAGAAAAAAAAATTGAGAAATTTCTTAGTTTTGATAATTATATACTGAAATCATTCTCTGTTTTGAAAATTGAGAACATTCTCAGTTTTGGCGTTACCTATAAGTGGGACTTATTGATTCAAAAACTTTTTGACAGGACCTAAGTTACCATCAAATATGTAAATAGGACTTTTAGGTAACTAATCCCTTTTTTATTTATTTAATGGGATCTTTTAATTTTTTAAAACAACCAAAATAGACAAAAAATATTACCAATACAAATAAACTTTTTGGGAACATATGTTAAAAGTCAAAAACTAGCTTTTAACCCATTTTGAAACTTTTAACTGTCTTCTCAAAACACCTGGTCTCACCCTTTAGACTTGCAACATTGATTGAAAATACTTATTGAAGAAGCTGTTTAGAGTAAAGGTGTCGACGCCATAAAAAGCATAAGACTACGGTATAAGGAACCAAACCAAATTAAGGAGATCGCCTCCTTCTCTAAGCTGTTGAAGATGGTAATTTTTTGGACCACTAATTGCAGCGTAGCATAACATCCCCAACCACACATTTTTCAATTTTTCACATTTCTCCTCCTTATTACCTTCACGGATGAGGTCAGAAAATATACCCGAAAGAAATAAATACGTCTTTTAAAATTTTTCCATTTTGTGTCCTTCTCCATTTTCCATGGGAGACTTGCGTCCTTATGTATGCATGGAAAACAATTTGACATTGTCCATGACAAGTATCAACTGACTATTCGATACAACAACAGGCAACAACGAACGGCAGGTGAGGAGTAGATACACCATGTAATGTGACAGAGTTTTGCATGTTTCGTTGTTATCATGACGTCCATATGAGTTAGCACTATTTGGGGAAGTGTTTGTATCATCATAACAGGAGCATAAATCTGTTATGATGTGCATAAAAAAAATTAGCTCATGAAAAGGTGTAGAGCCAATAAACCCCTCAAGCCACCCAAAGTTAAGGTTGTCTGTAGCTGCGTCCCTACAAATAAATTGAACAATCATGGGATATAGTGTTAGAGAGATACACACACTAGTTGTATGCATGTACCTACAGAACTTGTCTTGAATCCCCAACTTCCCAATTATTCCACTCCATTTTTTATGATTGTCTTCCTTTTTCAATAGATCGATTTGCCCCATCTTTTTAGACCACTTCTTCTTTTCAAAAAACCAAGGAAATTTTTGCCACAATCGATTTGCCCATTTGCCTCTGCCGCGCTTAATTAGCCAAAGCATTGCCCAATTAGAGAATAATAACAAAATGAGTGCATAAATCTCCAAAGCTAGAGCTTCGACCAATAGTACCCCTATGATGACAATATCAACCATGGAGTAGTGCTGGTTGTGCCACTTGGCAATAAGCCGGAAGAGTCCTACCAACACAGACACCATACACATGAAGCTGATAGAGCGAAAAATGCACCCTCTCTTGGTAAATGTTATGGGTGCTTTTGTGTATAATAAATCGTACATGAGCCCCATTTCAACCTCCAATACATTCTTACAATCTGTATGAACATCCAGATTTATTGCATCGGGAAATTTTAGTTTTGCATACCGTAGTTTGAAACTAGATCTACGAATGTCATAATTCTCTATATAATCTTTAAATTCCATGACCAGATTGTGGGCCATAATTAAATCATTTTCACGTGTCTTTTCTCTGACAAAGCGAGCTAGATCATGGCCTCTTAGATCATAAAAGGGTACAATGTTTTTTGATTCATCATGGCATGCTAACTTAAGAGCTCATGTCCTCTCCCTATACTTAATAGTTCCAGCCACGAATGCTGGAATTAACATAAATGAAAACCAGAAATGCCTCCAAGACATAACAATGACATAAATTGCCACAGTAGCTTGAACACTCATGCCCAAAAAATGCCTTAGCCACAATTGATTATCATTCAAAGAATAAGCAGTTATGGTATCTGGGCCACCAAGATGCAATAAAAGCAAGGGTGCCCATAATGCCTGTAATGTATTATTGGGAATAGGAATATTATTTAGGATATAAGAGAGCTTGCCACGGGTGATAGTTGCCACCCAATCGGCCATTGTGTAGGCCAACCAGACAATCACATTAATCCATTGTGACGACATATTCTTTCTGCGTTTGCCAAAGACGAAAAGAATGATTTGTAAAGTGAGACTAAGTAGAACCAACATCTGAACTTGCCACACATCCCATAGTATCTTCCATGATGTTGGAATCATATTCATCACACCCTTCTCTTCTTTATCTACATGGAGAGAAAATTAAGTTACTATATGTAAACATGGATGGATAAATTTAAATTGAGCATTGCTATTCAACTTAAAAAATTAGACGCACTTTTGAAACTCAATGATATGACACTCAATGAGAATATCTAAGGTAATATTCTCTCTTATATATTCTCTAATCATCTATCAATTATCTCAATTACATATCATTGAATCCAAAAAGCGGACTTGTATATCATTTTTCATTTAAATTTTATATGTATCATGGTAACACATTATAATAGATAATGACTATTCAAAAAATTCTACAACACAACTATTTATTTATTTATTTATTGTGTACCATATGCAAGTTATAACAATTTATGGTATCGATAGTATTGCATAGTTAAAATCATATGTATACTTAAGCACAACACATTTATTTTTTATGTGACAAAAAAATATGCGCAGCACACGTATTTTTTGTTTTAATTTCTCTTTGGTTAACAAATGTGCTATAAATATTTTGATGCCTAAATTTTTTTTAATTCTATAGATGCCACATGAATTGTTTAGTTTCAAAAATAAAAATAGAAAATTTTGAAATAAATATTTTTAAAATTTGAAATTACATAAGACTAATTTCATATTTGGAATTTCTTTTAAAGATTTTTAATTTTCAAATTAGAGATGGCTAAATTTCTTTTTTCAGTTTCTATATTAAGTTTTTGGATTCCAAAATTATAGATATGGTTAGATGGCCAATATTTCTATGCTGTGTGCATTTCTTAAAATTTAAAATTTTAATAAATTTAGACTAATACTTTGGAGCTCATAGAACATTTCAGATGAAAAGTTTATTTTAAGGGAAATTATATTACAGTGAGATAGAGAAAAAAAATTATAAAAACATGTGGGGTGCAAGTGATTTTATAATATGATACAAGTGAAATGCTCTTGTACCCCCTATGTTTGTGTAAAATTAATTAATTTTTTTTCCCATTGGATGTAATTCCCCTTTCATTTTACTTAATGTTAGATTTATTTATTTTGATGATTTATTTAATTATGTTTTAATTTATTTGGAAGAGAAAAATAGAATCAAAATTTATTTTGATGATTTATTTGGAAGAGAAAAGTATAATCAAAATTTATTTTGATGATTTATTTGAAAGAGAAAAATAGAATCAACATTTATTTTGATGATTTATTTGAAAGAGAAAAATAGAGTCAACATTTATTTTGATGATTTTATATTTTAATAAAATCAAAATTTATTTTGTTCCATTATTTCTCACCTAAACCTTTATCCTAAATGTTGTTAGAATGTATTTAATATTTGATCAGATCAAAGGTTCAAACAGCCCAGCATAGCAGCAGACCAAATGGTTCAAACAGCCCAGCACATCAATAGGCCAAAAGGTTCAAGTGGAAGATATTCAAATTAGTAATGATGGAGTACAACGGCTATAAACGGTTATAAATTCAAATGAATACAATGGCTATAAACAACTATAAATTCAAATAAATACAATGGTTATAAACGGCTATAAGTTTCATTATATATACCAAAGCCTCTAATGTAAACAAGTTACAAAAAATCAGAAAATATTCTTTGATCTATAATCACTCACATTTATTCTCTGAAAAATTCTCTGAGAAGTGTTCTTCAATTTTTGTTTACATCCTCTTTAAGAAATTATACACTGAGCCTTATAGCATTAAGTTCATCTTTCCTGTGTGAGGTTTACAGAAAATCCAGAGCTTCATTTTTATATCCATCTTTGAGAGATAATTCTTGTAGCTTTCCGCGAAAGCAAAAACACCTTCTTTTCAACCTTGTAAGAGTATAGTACACTCAGTGTTCTTGACTTAGAAAATCTGTGTAAAATTCGTGGAGGATTGCTCCATTTGTAAAGAGGTTGCTAGCATCCTGTGAAGCTAGAGTATAGTGGAAAATCTCAAGTGAAGCTTGAGGAGTGGACATAGGCCGAGTTGAAGCCGAACCACTATAAATTTGTTTGCCTCTCTCTCCATTATTTCTTTATTTTATTTTAAATTGCCATAGCTATATTTCACATTTTTACTGTGCTAAAATCATTAACTGTCATAGTTGTTAAGACACTTGTTTTAATTATTTTTATTTCATTAATTATATTTATCTATTGTGTTAGTCATAATTTTTATTAGGGCATTATTAATTTTAATTATAAAAACCTAATTCACCCCCTCTTAGATTGTCTTTTGGGTAACAATTGGTATCAGAGCCTGGGGCTCTTGTTTAGATTTAACAATCTTGAGTTTTTGATCCATGGTAACCATGTATTCTACTTACTCTGCTGTAGGACAAGCTAGCAATAGGCCACCTCTCTTTGATGATAGTAATTACATTCATTGGAAAGAAAAAAATGACTTTGTATCTTCAAGCTACCAATTATGCTTTGTGGCTCATTATCACTAAAGGTCTTAAAATCCCTACCAAGGTAGTAGACCATATCAGTGTACCTAAACTTGAGGATGAATTTGATGAGCGTGATTATAAACTCCTTCAAGCTAATGCTAAAGCCAAGCTTATTCTTGTGTGTGGACTAGATGCAAATGAGTACAATAGAATTTTTGGGTGTATTACTACTAAAGATATTTGGGATAAACTTGAAATCAGCTATGAAGGAAGTAGTCAAATAAAAGAGTCTCGGATTGGCATGCTTATTCATGATTATAAACTATTTACTGTGGAATCATTTGAATCTATTTCTGAGATGTTTTATAAATTTACTAATATTATTAATGCTTTAAAATCTCTTGGTAAATCTTATACTAATGATGAGCTTGTAAGAAAAATACTTAGGTCTTTGCCAAATGAATGGGAAGCTAAGGTTACAGCTATCCAAGAAGCAAAAGACCTGACAAAATTAGGCATTGAAGAACTCCTAAGCTCACTCATGGCTCATAAACTTTCAATGATGGATGGCAGCAAAAAGGAAGCCCTTTGGGGAGAAAATGATGGAGTAGCCAACCCGTGTCTCATGGCTCTTGGAGAAGAAGAATCCACTCAAGATGAGGTAATTTCTAATTATGTAGAACTTGAAAGTGTTTTCAATGAATTACATGACATATTTAGAAACATTTGTGTTAAGAATTCTAAATTAAAGAAATTAGTTACTTGTCTTTCAAATGATGTGGGTGTTTTAAAAATGGAAAATGCTACTTTGAAAAATGACTTTACGTCTATTATCAATGAGAAAAACATTTTGAAAAACAATGTCGAAGATTTAAACAAAACTCTTGAAAATTTTGTAAAAGGAAAGAAAACCTTAACAAGCTTCTTGGAAATAAAAGATGTGCTTTTGATAAAGTAGGCATTGGTTTTGATCCTCCTAAACCTTTTATGAGATTAAATGTTCTTGAGACTAATCCCCATGGACCCAAGAAAGTATGGGTAGCAAGAAAGAAATCAATATATTTTGTAGGTGGAATCTCAAAGAACACCAAGGACTTCGAGAGGAAATGCACAACAAGAGTGTTCATTCTAAAGAGCTAAATCAGTTCCTACAAGAAGAAGAATGATGAAATGAAAATCACCAAGATGAACAATAGATGTAATGTATGGGTGAAGATTCCAAAGAGGTAAATGAAGGTATAACTCCTAACACACCTTTATGCTTAAAGTTCTATATTATTTAAGGTGTGATTTGTGTACAATAGGTTGTGTCTAATTATTGCTTCCATGTAACCTAATTGTACTAAGTTTGCTAAGTCATGTTCTGCTAGTTTCTTTCAAACATTCATTGAAATAAAAAATGAGAATTATATTATTTTGATGAATGCCTATTAGAATATGAATAATTCATGTATTCATTAACATTTTATATCATGTCATCCATTGCTATGAAAAAGAGATAAGAAGTGATAAATTTTTTTGTGAGCATACTTTTCACATCTTATATATGACTTCATATTAATATATTAATTCCTTTTTGAGTCATATCTTTGTAGAATCAATTTTGATGTCATAGCATGTTTTTGAGATGTATACTATCTATATTTTGAATTCTACATTTGTGATCTCAAGTATATACTCAATATGAAAATTTCATGCTTATATGCTTTACATTGAAATATTTTAATGAGTTGTGAAATTCCTTGATTTTGATCCATCAACAATGTCTAAATGAAAAGAAGTATCATACGTTTGTAGAGACATTGCATCTATCCTATTGAATATCTTTTGAATATGGATTATATTGGCATACATCTCATGAAATGCTTTTGATTGATAAATTGTTGAATTAATTGTTTATAGCATTCATGTTGTGTTCCATATTGAGTGAAAATGTTTTATCACACTTGAGCATATGGATTGAATTGATGAAAATGCCTCTTGATAATGTTATGTGATTAAATGAGATTGTTGCATCATTTCTTAATAAAACAAAGAGCATAAAACTATTTTCTTATGCATATTATGCTATGCGCCACAACTTGAAAATTCTGAAAAATAGCATTCCAGACTCCTGTTTGATCATTGAATTATTTTTCACCTTTTGAGTTTGTGATAAGAAGTGATTTGTGCTGTATTTTTATTGAGTAATAGTGATTGTTCTATGAATGCTATATTTACACAAAATCATATTAGAAAAGGGTAACACTAACTTAGGGAGAGAAATCATTTTGCTAACATACTTGTTAAACCCTTTTGAGATGAACTACTCATGAAAGAAAATTGAAGATTGAAAAGCTTTCATCTCTTGAACCTAAGGTATGCCTCATATACTCTCTTAAACTTTTGAGGTAAAAATTCTATCTTATATCTCTTGAGCTAATACTGTTATTATTTTGATATGAAAAAGATTGATTATGCTTCATATGATTTGCAATGTATACTCTTCGACGATGCTCCTTACCTAAAATCATGCCTATGCTTAAATGTGTGGTACTTATTGAAATTCATGATTTTTCTTGGCATATGGATTGCTATACTTGAACATGCTTCATTTTTTTTTTTTTGAATTACATTAGCTCCATGAGATTATATTGAGTTTAACCTATTATGAGCAATATTTGGTATTCTACATAATGCTTGAGCCATGATTGTTAAATCTTCTAGATTGCATATTAGTATCCTTGGTAGATTGCATGTTGGTATCATTTTGGTATCCTATTTGATATTATTGATGAGAACATTTTAGTTATGAGCTTTCATTTATCATATCTCCTATTGATTTTGCCAAATGAAACAAGGGGAAGATTTAAACTTGATTATTTTTTTAAAATCCCCTCCGTTTCTATTCTGTTTTTGATATCAAACTTATGGGCTTGAATCTTCACATGTTACTATTTTTTTTCCCCATTATCGTCAAATGGTATGAGCTTCAATTGTATGATCATTATGTGCTATCATTTTTTTGGTGTCATAAAGCTACCTTGATATAGCGACCCCGGGTTTACCCCTTGTTGTACAGTGATCCGGACGTGTGTCCGTGGGTGTTAGTAGTTGATTATTATCTGGTTTACATCCTTTCCTACTTTGTATTTGAGTTATAGGATGTGCTGGGCAGGTTTGTTACAGGTTGGTTGAGCTTAGGAACCAAAACTAGTTGCCTAGATTTTGGCCTGTCCCGCTCGAGCGGAGATTTTGACGCTCGAGCGGGGACCTTGTTGTTGCTTGTCCGCTCGAGCGGGAGTTTTGGCGCTCAAGCGGGGAATACACCCATCCAGTATTTCCTGTGTAGTGTTGGACGCTCGAGCGGGGAGTTGGGCGCTCGAGCGGGGACCTATCTGCAGAAACATCTGGGAGTGTGCATCCGCCGCTCGAGCGGGAGTTTGGCCGCTCGAACGGGAGTCTGTGAGTGGCGCTCGAGCGGGGGTTTCCACGCTCGAGCGGGGGCGACTGTTATATAAAATCCGAGATCCGACTTTCTGGATCATTTTTCATCTTCCTTTTGATTCTAAAACCCTAGAACCGTCTTCTCTCTCTCCCTACACACCTTCTCTCTTAGGTTTGATCTACTTAGAGTGTATTTCTACCCTAGGTCCTTTGTTAAAAAGATAGAGTGGGTCGAGGGCTTCCTTTTAATCTGAACAATCTTGGGTTTGGAGCACTTTGGATTTTCGTCATCTTCTTCATTCGAGTTCTTCACTTCGAGGTAGGGATTTCCTACTCCATGTTATAAGTTTTGTTCTAAGCTTTGGTAGTTTGATATCTTGGGGGATATTTGGTAATTTTGGGAAAAACCCTAGTTGTTTAATAAATTAATTTGTGTAATTAATTTAAGGAAAATTGGGGAATTTAGTTGAATTCATGGAATTGGGGAATTAGAAGCTTAATGGTGTAGTTGGATAATTTAATCACTCGCCTATTGAAATGTTGAGACTATAATTGTTGATACATTTATTTCCTGTTTAGAAATAACTGTTTTGGACTACCGGTGGAGGATAGTCATGATTGTTGTAGACATTGCATGTGGATTAGGGAAAACTGAAACTAATCACATTGACT
>JAXFYN010001465.1:0-27147 GCA_036172215.1 Camellia granthamiana | reverse complement strand
ATACCCATAGGAGAGAACCTAGTTATAGGTGGTGATTTCAATGGCCATGTAGGAGTAGATAAACTAGGGTATGAGAGGGTGCATGGTGTGTATAGTTTTGGGGATAGAAATGAGGCTGGAGAGAGTATTTTAGATTTTGTGTTGGCTTCTGACCTAGTGGTGGCCCATACTATGTATAAGAAGAGAGAGGAGCATTTGATAACCTTCAAGAGTGGGTCAATTAGGAGCCAAATATATTACTTTCTAATAAGAAAAGGGGGCTGTCTAAAATGCAACGACTGTAAGGTGATTCCTAGAGAGAGCTTGACGTCTCAACACAGGATTTTGGTACTAGATTTATGCTTTAAAAGGTAATACCAAACTTGGAAAGATAGTGGGCATCGCAGAACTAGATGGTGGGACCTAAAAGGGGATAAACTAGACACATTTAAGAATAGAATGGATAAAAAAGGTACTTGAAACTTAGAAATCATGCTAACACTATGTGGAACTCGATGACTAATTGTATGAGGAGAATCTCAAGAGAAGTTCTTAAAGAGTCGAAAGGAAAGGAACCTAACTTTAGGGAAGTTCATACTATTTGCATTCTCCTTGTCTATTTGACATCACTGAAAGAAAGATCACTGTAATTATAACAAAACTATCAAACTGACTATATTTTTTCCAATTTTCAAAGGAGTTGAGTGTAATGTATTCTAAATTATATATATGCTACGTACATATAGTTTTAATTTGTAACTATTATTTGAGGGGTGAAGTACCAATAAATTTCAAAATATGATCTTGTGAACTGTTTAGTCCTCCCTTTTTTTTCTTATGAACCCAAAGGTTCCATTAAAGTAAAAATTATACAAAAGAGTAGTTACTTACACATTTGGGTTTAATTTTTGAGGGATAAAAGTGGATTTCTCCAAATGTGAAATTACACATTTGGGTAATCTGCAATATAGATGTTTTGGATTTTCTCTCATTTTGGAACAAATCCCACATTACAAACAAAAATGCAACACTTCAATGTAAGATTCCAATGTAACACACTAAAAAACTTCTTAATGTATTTTTCTCAAACATAACAACGTAGCACTCCAAAAAAAATCCTTAGTATGTTTTTTCCAAACATAACACTCAAATATAATACACAAAAAAATTTCTTAGTGTACTTTTCTCAAATGTAACACTTCAATCAATGTAATTCCAAATGTAATACTTCAATGTAATACACACAAAAACAATAAAAAACTCCTTAGTGTACTTTTTCCAAACGTAACGCTCACAATTTGTCAAAACTTACTAAGGAATTTTTGTATCCCTTTTGTAATGGTTTGAAGAATCCCACATCCTTTTAAAATGGTTTAAAAAAATCCCACATCCTTTTTTTAGAGTGTTAAATTGGAATGTTACATTTGAAAAAAAGTATACTAAGGATGTTTTTTGTGTGTTATATTATAGTTAGGGGTGAGCATGGTCCGGATTGGACCGGATTGGAGTAAAACCAGGACCAATCCATTATCTACGGATCCTGAAAAATTGGAACCAATCCAATCCGTTTAAATTGTGGAACCAATCCGAACCAATCCATTTAAACACGGATTGGATCGGTTTAGGACCACGGATTTACATAATTAAATAACAAAAATATATATAACACTTTAATTTCATAAAAATATAAATATAGCACCATATTAGTTTCACAATAGCAACATGTCTTTTTATAATAGCAACAAACTGTTCTAGAATTTAAACAACCATAAGAAAACTAGTTCTACCGTAAGTATTTAGACCATTGCAAATTAACACTAAAAACTAGCAAACAAAAGTAATAAAAGAAGATACTATGCAAGTTTAGGTTTGGATTTAAGTTTTATATGAAATAAGAGAAGATATTATGCAGGAGGGTGTATAATAAAAATATAGACTATTTGTATACGGTCCGGATCGGTTCCAATCCGGAACCGTGGCGTTCAATCCGGAACCAATCCGTGAATTATGGATTTTTAATTTTTCAATCCAGAACCGAACCACGGATTCAAAAAACCAATCCAAACCTACTGGATTGGACTGGACTGGACTGGACTGGATCGGATTACAGATTTCACGGATTCCTTGCTCAGCCCTAATTATAGTATTACAATAAAAAAAAAAATTTGGAATGTCATATTGGAATGTTTTTTCAAAAAGTACACTAAGGAGGTTTTTTTGGAGTGTTATATTTAAGAAAAGTATACTAAGGTTTTTGGAGTGTTGTATTAGAGTGTTACGTTTGGAAAAAATACATTAAAATTTTTTTTTGAAGTGTTATATTAGAATATTAAGTTTTTAAAAAAAGTACATAGTTGTTCTAGCTGAAACACTAGGAATAATTCTACCAGTTCTACTAGAAGTAGCCTTTTTAGTGCTAGTCGAACGTAAAGTAATGGCTTTTGAGAGGAACTTGGAAATACGCTCGGAATGCGATCTTTTGAGAGGAACTTGGAAATATGCTCAGAATGCAGATCGCATTACACTGTTGGTTGTTGATCTTTCGTGGTGTGAGGTGCCTATATCCTACTCTTAGTTTCCCAAGGCTTAGTTGGCTTTTCGTTAAAGGAATTTTTTTAGAGTGTTACATAGGAGTGTTATATTATAATGTTATAGTTTGAAATTATACATTTGTTCAAAATTTATTAAGGAGTTTTTGGTGGTGTTTGGGAAGCAAGTTCCCAAATTTTTTTCTCATTTTTTTCACTAAAAGACAAAAGTTTTGCAAAACTAAAAAAAACACATCCAAACAAAATATCACATCCAACCCCATAATCATTTCACTTTTTCTCTCACAAACATCACATCCAACCACATAAAAACCCAACTATCTTCCCAAACACTAAAAATTTTTTACCTCATAAAAACCTACATCTAATAAAATCTACATAAAAACTCACTTCCCAAACACCCACTTTGTACTCTTCTTGAAATGTTTGAAAAATCTCACATCCTTTTAGAATGTTTGAAGAATCCCATATTTCAAGTCATTTTTGTATTCCTTTTAAAATATTTTCCAAATAAAAAGATTATCGTATAAAAATTCATCATAAATTTGATTCTCATATATTGTATATCTTACATTTCTAGCATAAATGGAAAAATAGAAAATAAAAGAAGAAAACATAATAGAAATAAGGGTATAACTATAAATCTAATTTTCAAATAATATATTAAATCTACATTTCCAAAATTAATGAGACTAATTGATTTATAAGAAAAATCCTTGAAACTAAATGGATCACCATTTCTCAAGATGTGATTTATAAGTGAATTTTCCTCAAAGGGATCTATATCGAATATGAAATTATATATAAAAAAATGAAATCTCACAATTACTCTATTAAAAAACTGCAGAGGTAGCTGTACATCTCACAGTTTTTTTGTTTTTCGTATTTTTTTTTTAGTAAATTTTTAAATATTTTATGATTTTTTATTTTATTTTTTAGATACAAATAATCTAAATACGCTTAAAAAGTATAATATTTATGGGAAAAAAAACATAAAAAATTTCTCCAAATACAAAAAATACAAAAGAAATATGAAAATTTAATACATTTTCATATTTTGTTGTATTCAATGAATTTTTTAAATATTTTTTTACTTTTTAAGTATGTGAAGCTTAACTGAATTTAAATATTAAAAAAAATTGATTAAATTTATTTTTAAAAATCATTAAAACTATAAAAATATAAATTGAAAATTTAGAAAACTGTTTTTAAAAATTGAAAACAAAACAACGCAAATACATGGACTATTGGGCCAACCACCCTACCTGATGTGCGTTATACTATACAAAATGTTGAATTTAAATCATTTATTAATTTTTAAATATATTTTTATGCCTGAATTTTGTCCACGTATGATTGCATAGTAATTTGGCACCAACTTGCATTAATTCCTTTTCTCCTTGCGAGATTTTTTGAAGTGTTCAGAAGTCAGAATTAGGGACAGATTCAAAATTTTAGCATGAGAAACAAACATATATTAATAATTTTTTTTTTTTTTAATATGAACTATATCAATTTCTATTAATATAAAAAGTAAAAAATAAGATGAAATATATATATACATATATATGAGCATATTTTCTTGTATCAATGTTGGTTTACATTGCCAATAAATTTAAAAAAAAAAAAAAAAAAAAAAAAAACAACGTTGGGTTACATAAAATAATATCAACCCTAAGTCAATTTATCTACTAAAATAAGACATCTCAAGCAATGTTCGAATTGGCGACCAAAACTAAGTTTGGTCGCTGATTATATAGGTTTTAATGACTAAAAATTTTTTAGTAGCCCAAAGTAAAGCTTTTTGGCGACTAAAAAAATTTAGTAACCAAAAGTCTACAATTGGCGACTAAAAATAAGTTTGGTCGCTGATTATATGAGTTTTACCGACTAAAAAAATTTTAGTAGCCAAAAGTAAAGTTTTTTGGTGCCAAAAAAAATTTTAGTAGCCAAAAGTCTACAATTGGCGACTAAAAAATAAGTTTAGTCATCAAAAGTGGTCATTTTTAGCGCGGGAGAACTAAAATCCTAAGGCGGGAATAAAATTTTTTGGTGACCAAAATTTTGGTAGCTGAAAGTGCATCTTCGGCGACCAAATCCGATTTTGGTCGACAAAAGTTAAGTTTTTTAGCAACTAAAAAACAATTAGTAGCCAAAAGTATAGAATTAGTCGCCAAAAGTGGTCTTTTTTTTTATTTTGGTAGTAAATAGTTTATTTTACATAAATTATGTTCAATAAAATAATTATGTTTATACATATACTTTTATATTAATATGGATGTATGTACTATATAAATAATATATGTTGCATATATAATCATGTGGTGTTATAGAGGTATAGTGGGAAGAGTGTGGTGTATAAGGTTTATGGTGCGGAAGGTTGGCGGTTCGAGTCTCCGCAAGAGCAGATCAAATTATTCTACAACGAATTATCGTCATGAATGGCACTTGATAGCGTCACGAATAGTGCCTACCATGACATTAAAGTGTCACTGAAAGGTTTTAGTCTTGATGGTGTAATGACACTTACAAATGTCACTAACTCTTTTTTTAATGATGCTTGATAGTGCCACAAATAATATCTACTATGACATTAAAATGTCATTGAAAGTTTTTAGCCATGATGGTGCAGTGGCACTTGCAAGTATCTACCGTGGCACTCGTATCTACCGTGGCACCGATAGAAGTGGCACTTGTTCAAAATGCCACAAGACCAAAAAATGTCATTAGAAGAATAGTTTTGTGGCACTTTCAAATGTCACTAAACTAAGAAAATGTTGTAGTGGTGATAGAATCGATATTAAAATAGTGAACAACCTAGAGGGAACGACATATGTGGTATTTGTTAAGGAATATTATAATGAAGTTATATCCGTTGTAGTAAAGTCTATACGATATGTCCTTTTTAAATATATATACCGTAGCAACTCCCTAGCACATGTGATAATTATAAGAAAGAGAATATTTTTAGTACGGCCCTCTTATATTTACTTTGTTAGGCATTTTCTTCATATAAGTTATACATTTTTGTGATAGATGTACATAATTTTTTGGTAGAATAATGACAATTTAAAATTCAGAAATGAAATTACACAATTTTGTTGTAATGCTATGATTTTTTGTGGTATAATGTTACACATTTTGTAGTTTAGTATTATTGTAAACCATAAAAATACATAATTTTATTGTTAAACTACAAATTATCACAATTTATTAGGAAATCACGTAACATTTATCACAAAATATATAAAATGTATTAAAAAAAACAGTTTAGATCCTTACATTTCTCAGTGAATATTGAGGAAACATAGAAGGACCGTATGTTTGCCAACATCATAACAAAGTCTGCTTCTATTAAAGAAAGCTAAAAATTCATCAAATCTTTTGGAATATAGTAATGTTAGGTATCATGAAAAATCTTTTATGAAAATAATCATGAAAGCTTTGTGACAATTGGATTACACTTAAAATAAAGTACCACACAGTAATTAAGGTAATTCAAGGATCATAACTCTTTCATGATCATTTTCATGAAATTTTTTTCATGATCCCTAACTTTTCTCTTTGGAATAATATTAAGGATCATAAAAAATAAAAAAATAATAAATAAATCATGAAATGCTTCATGAAAATTTTTCATCATTTGATTAGTATATAGTGTTTTATTATATTTATAATCCAAGAGTAGAAAATCTTTCATGATCATTTTCATGATATTTTTTTTATGATTCCTAGCAATCTTTTGTCATTAGTTAAAAAACTCAAATGTCATTTTTTTTTTTAAACAAAAGTAACTTTTTAAATAATTTCTCAAACATATTAAAGAAAAAAATTACAAAAAGAATAAACCCAAACGGCTCACTTGCTATCCTAAAACACATCTCCTAGGAATAGATCAATTACACTTTTCATCTTGAGTTTGATCCAAATTTCACCATAGTTTTTACAGGTTAAATTTGAATAATGTGGTTCTTACACTTCAAAATTAGTTTTAATTTGATTATTTTGTCTAAACTTTTTGTTATTTTGTGTGTATATATTAGAAAAATTTATTAGTGTTCTAAAATTATTAATTTTAACCTCTAATTTATATAGAAGAACCAAATTGAAACCTTAGAAAATTGACAAGTGTTTTAAAATTATTAATTTTAACTTTCAATGTAGACGGAATGACCAAATTATTTATTATTAATTATTTCTATGTTAATAATTATACATATGTTTATATATATATAACAAAAGCATGACAATTAGTTTGTTTCAGGGAAGTCATGGGCACAAGAGAACAGGAAGAAAGAGTTGATGATCATGTCTCCATTAGTATTTAGAAAAGTTTGCTAATTTATCTAATCCATCCTCTGAGTGTTGTGTCTTCAGAATGTATGATTACTTACGAAAGGAAAATGAGAAAGCCTATGAACCATTAATTGTTGCTATTGGTCCTTACCATCATGGTAAAGCTCACCTACAAGAAATGGAACTCCACAAATTACGGTACCTACGAAGGTTTCTGAGTCGAAGAAATGAGACGAATGTGAATAGTTATGTCATGGCCATAAGAGAATTGGAAGGCAGAGCACTCAATTGTTATTCAGAAACCTATAGCCATGGCCTTGACCTTGATTCAGATGAGTTTGTGAAAATGATGCTTCTTGGCGGTTTCTTTATCATTGAGTTATTTCGTGAGTTTACGATGGAGGAAATAGATGAAAATGACCACATTTTCCAATCATCGAGTATTTTGCATGCCATAGGACGTGATTTAATTCTACTTGAAAATCAACTTCCGTTCTTTATCCTCGATCGTATGTTTCACATGACTAATAGCGATTCAGACTTGGAAATCATTCCAATAGCCTTATGCTGTGTTTGGTTGAGGGATTTGGAGAGGGATTTGGAAAGGGAAAGGGAAAAGGTGTGTGAAACTAGGTGAAATGTAGGTATATTTTATTCACATTTTACCAAACTTTTCCCTTTCTCTTTCCAAATCCCTCTTCAAATCCTCCAATCAAACACAACGTTACTAGAAATTAGCGTACCAAACAGAAAAATGGAAGCTCATGGTGGAATTTCAATCGACAACATCAAACATCTACTTGACCTAGTACATGATTGTTGGTGCTTTGACTTTGCTCAGATGGATAGAAATGTAAAGGAATGGAAGTTCATAGCCACAGAGCTTCAGGATTGTGGGGTTCAATTCAAGAAGGCCTAGGGAAGCAACTTGTCTGATATAAAATTCATTAGTGGCACATTGGAAATCCCAAAATTATGCATAGAAGGAAAAATAGAGTCTTTCTTGACAAATCTTGTTGCATTCGAGCTGTGTTATAGTAAGCCACGGTATGTTTGTGAGCATATGGTCTTCATGAATTTCCTCATCAATTCCTCCAAGGATGTTCATTTACTTCGTCGTGGTGGAATTATTGAAAGTTGGGTGGGTGATGATGAACAGCTTTACTCCATGTGCCACAAGTTGTTCAACATCATCATAAAAGATCCCGAAAACTTTGGTTACTCTCAAGTTTTCAATGATCTGAACAACTATTGTAAGCGACGTCGAAACGTGTGGATGGCAAACTTAAGGCGGAATTACTTCAACAGTCCATGGGCATTGATTTCATTTCTTGCTGCTGTCCTACTGCTTCTTCTTACCATGGCACAAACTATCTTTTCCATTCTTTCTTTTGGGAAAGGCAGCTTTTGAGTCCCTATTATTGTTTTCTTAATTCAGTGTGTTAAATTTAAATAAACAAAAATGTTATATGCTACTTGATTTTTTTTTTAATCGTTTACTGTATTTTATGTTTCTACAGTTTGTAGAAATGTAATTAAGTCGGCTCACAAGTTGGCAAAAATTGCAAATGTTGTTTAATGATATATATATATATATGTGTGTGTGTGTGTGTGTGTTTGTATATGTATATATTTTTTTCTCAATAAATAAATAAATATTGCTCTTTATAAAGATATGAAAAATTTTATGGTACACACGTATGTGTTAGGTCCCTTTATTGTCAAATCCGGGTACAAAACTTTGAGTTGTTAAAGTTGTAAATTTTCATGTATTTTTGTCTTTTCCGCTCGAGCGGGGTTTGTTGCGCTCGAGCGGAGTTTGTGGTATCTCAGTAGTTTAACAGGTCTGTAAAAGTACTAAGGAGTGTGATTTCGCGCTCGAGCGGAACCCTATGTTGTCACACGCATATTTTGTTGAAGCCGCTCGAGCGGAATGTGGAGCGCTCTAGCGGAGATCGCGGACTCAGAATTCCTATTTATACCTGTTTAGGTTATTTTTAGGATTACTTTTTCTAGATCCTATTCAAGAGTCCTAGGGTTTTGCTTGAAGTTTTCTTCTGAGGTTTTGGTGAGTTTTTCTTGATGTTCTTGAGAGAGTTCTAAACTTATGCATTGAGGTTCATACATCAAGAAGGTTGATACTTTATATTCAAGAGAGTGTTCTTCAGTGAATTCTGAAGATTAAGACGTAGAGTTTCAAAAGGCGTTTGATTCTATACGTGGTCGTTAATTCGACAAGTGAAGTTGTGGGATCAACTTCAGGATCAGTTCCGTGACGAAGGCGTGGCGAAAGAGTTACAGAAGATTCGAAGACAAATTGACTGGGTTGGGTAATTTGTGTATTATCTTTGTAATCTTTCTTCCTTCAGTAGTGGATTGATTAGTGGCGGTTCGCCCGTGGTTTTTGATTACGATTGAAGGTTCTTCAATTGTGGTTTTTCCACGTAAAAAATCGTTTGTGTCGATTTATTGTTTATTTCGAAAAACAAACAATCTAAAATCACTCTCGTAAGTGCTTGTTGATTTTGGATTGAGTGTTTTGGATAATTGGGATTTGGAATATTTTAATCTTGATCTAATCACAAATCACTTAGGATTTTCAATTGGTATCAGAGCGGGTCGTTCTATTTTTAAAAAAAAAAATTTAGAACGTTCTATTTTTTTTTTTTTTAAATTCTTTTAGAGCGAGATCTTGTTTGATTTGTGATAATGGATACAATTCGTGAGGGAAATTCTATGGTTCGACCACCCCTACTTGACGGATCCAATTATTCGTTTTGGAAAGCTCGGATGAGATCTTTTTCAAAATCTATTGATGAAAAAGTTTGGCAATCCGTCATGAATGGGTGGATTGAACCAACGATTTCTGTTGATGGAGTAACTTTCCCCAAACCAACTGATAAATGGGACACAACTGATTACCAAAATAGTAGCTGGAATAGTAAAGCTATCAATTCTCTCTTTTGCGCTGTCACACCTGAAGAGTTTAGTCGAATTTGTAATTGTGAAATCGCTAAAGAGGCTTGGGATATCTTACAAACTATTCATGAGGGCACTCCTTCTGTTAAACAATCAAAACTTCAAAGGCTCACATCTAGTTTCGAAAACCTTTCAATGAAAGATAGTGAGACCTTTGATGAATTTTATGCGAAGTTGAGTGACATTGTAAATTCCAGCTTCAATTTAGGTGAAAAAATACCGGAATCCAAAGTTGTGGGAAAAATTTTGAGATCCTTGCCCGATCGATTCCAACCAAAAGTTACGGCTATTGAGGAGGCTCAAGATGTTGACAACCTCAAGCTAGATCAGTTGGTTGGAAATCTCCAAACTTATGAGGCACATAGAAATTTTAAAAGAAACAAAAAGATGTTGCTTTTAGTAGTGCTCATAAAGTGGTTGAGGATTCTGATGAGGATTGTGAGATAGATTCCAAGATTATGGCTGCTTTTGTTAAACAATTTAAAAAATCTTTTTGAACAAAAATCCTAATCTTTTGGAATCTACTCATTCTCATAAATCTAAGGGCAAAGATAAAGTCAAAATTAATTCTATAGCCAAGAAGGAGAAAGGAAAGATACAAGGGAACTCTGAAAGAGTCCAATGCTATGAATGCCAAGGATTTGGCCACTTTGCTTCAGAATGCCCCACTCGTTTGAAGAAGAAGAGAGCCCTCGCTATCACTTGGGATGATGAATCAGAATCTGATGAAGATGATAGTGACAATGAAGATCAAAGTGAAGAGGGACATAAACATGCTTTCATGGCGGCTTCCGAAACTGAAGGACAAACAGAGTCTCCGAAGAGGTCAGTTGAGAATACCACTGATGATGAATCCTCGGAGAATGATAATGAAGAGCTTGAGCAAGCTTATGAAAAGTTGTATAAGGAGTCTCTTAATTTATTCAAATTGAATGACAAACTCACAAAGAAACTCAAAGCATATGAAGGTGAGAATGTCAAACTTAAGGAGGAGATTTCCGAGGCTAGGATCAATGCCATCAAGATAGCTGATGATCAACAAGTTCTTTGTGCAAAATTGTTGACTTGTGAGACAGAGAGGGATGAGCTACAGGAAACTCATGCCATGTATAAAGAAAAGATTGAATCTCTCGAGATGTCACAAGTTGCCTTGGAAGAACTAATGATCAAGAAAGAGGAAGAGCTCAAGTGTGCCATGGTTACCATTGGTCTTTGGAACAAAGGATCAAAGACTTTGGCGGATATCATTGGGTCTCAACAAATCTGTTCAAACAAAAGTGGCATTGGCTTTGGAGATAAGAGAAAGCAAAAACAGAGTGCTTCCACATCTCATGATGTAAGAACTCAAGGAAATGGAGGACAAAAGATTCAACAAGAGGAAAGACTTCTCAAACTCCCTAGTGTTGGTAAGGTAAAAGAAAAGAAGGTACAGCCTGTTTTTATCTGTCATCATTGTGGTATGCATGATCATATTCGCCCTTATTGTTATAAGTTGCATGGGAGAGTGTCTAAAAAGGGTAGAAATTCGAATACTTTTTGGGTTAGGAGACAACCTTACATTTCTAGGCAGAATACCAAGATTCATGAGGGTGTTCACAACGCCATGACATTTACCAAGACCGCTAGACCTGATTTTGTTAAGACCAAAAAGATTTGGGTGAGAAAACTTGACTTGTGTTAATGTGTTTACTCTTTTTAGTTTTTTTTTTGGCCTCTGTGTTTTTTTTTAATGAGAAAAAAAAAATGTGTGCATGTTTGTTTTTTTTGCTTTATTGTTGAAAAAAAAAAAAAAAACCAAAAAGATTCTCTTAGTATGGTTTTGCAAGCTTGAAATTTTTGAGCAGTCCTTGGTGCATATTGGAATTGATGAGAATAACCATTACATGTTAATATGTGTGTGCTTTCTATGGTCATTACTTATTTTGGAGTGTGTGTTCTTTGATTAGTATGTCTCATTCTGTACACACTCTTGGATTAGCAAATATCGGAGTCTTCCGCCTTAGTGATTATTTTTTTCATATGGACTTCTGGCATTGTATCTCTTGCTTTTCTAGAGGAATTGACCTATACTAGCATATCATGGGTGATGTTGAGTCTCTTAACCACCTTTCATCTTTTTGCATCTCCACGGCTTTCCCCTCTATTCTTTGTAGTCCAGGCATGAGGAAAAGGCTACCTCAGAGTCACCAACCAGGCCATCCTTATTATATCCATGCTTCACTGGTTCGGTTTCCATACTCTTGAGCGTGTCAGCCGCCGATGAGTGTGCAAAAGAAAAAAAAAAAAGTGCACAAGAAAGAAAAGAAAGAAAAGAACAAAATGTGCAAAAGAAAAAAAAAACAAAAAAAAAATGTGAAAAAAAAAAGGATTCATTGATTGAGGGGGAGCCTCCGCCTTTACTCACCAAATACCCCTTGATTCCTAGTGGTTTGACTTTCCTTAGTTGTGCTTAGATTCTCTTATCCGAGGTCCATCTTTCATATCACTACTAGGATTTGAATCTTGTGTTTGTCGAACTCCAAGAGTCACACACACACTTTTATCATGGGATCTATGCTTTTCACATAATGCATCACTTTCTTTTATGAGGAATTTTCTAGAGGCTGTGCACATTGTGCTTTCAAGTAATTGTGCTTCTTGGATAATCTTGTGTGTTTTAAGGTACAACTCTGAAATTCCTTGCTTGCTCCACCATATTATTTTTATCTTTTTCTTCTTGTTCACTGTTTTCAGTGTTTGTGGTTGCTTTTTGGGTTGGTAAGGGAGTTTGGTTTTTCAATACAAGAGTTGTTTAGCATGAACACTTTGATATGTTCGGTAAGGGAGATTGGCTTTAATTGTTTTGCAAATTGCTATGCACTGTTTGCTAATTATTTCCTTCTTGCATGTTCCTGGTATTTACATCGTCATATCATTGCTTGGGTTGGTTTATGATCTTGCTTTTGTTGTTTAAGAGTTATTTTTCATGAGTCTTAGTTTTCATCTATGCATGTTTTCCATCTCATGTTTCAAGATAATAGTGTCATATGTCTATTGCTTTTTCATATACTCTTGTGGGACTAACAGTTGTTTTGGAGATTGTGGCACTAATAGTTGTTTTGCAGATCATGACCTTGAGAAAGGAGTTTGTTTTTGTTTTTGTTGACTGTAATGGGTTGGGGTGATTAGGATTTCATTTGTTAGGTGTGTTTTGTCACGGCATTGCCAAAGGGGGAGATTGTTAGGTTTTTTTTATTGGCAACTCTGTTTGACAAAACTCCTTTGAGTTGTAATTTTATTCGCATTTTTATTTCAGTAAGGCTATGAGTTTATTAGATGCGAATCAAACCCGAATCGAGCTTTGCAGAAAAGTTTGTGGTATCAGTGCTTTCAAGATTGCCACTTCGCTGATTATTACGGGGGTCGAGCTGCCCGGTCAGCTTGTGGCCGAAGCAAAATGCAAAAATGCATTCAAAGTTACCTGTCCGATCATGTTATACTTTTCCAGTTTTTCCAGCTTTGGCCTGCCCGCTCGAGTGGGGAAAGGGGCGCTCGAGCGGGATTTGGGAGCTCACAGCATCTCTGCTATGCCTGAAAAAGTACTGGATGGTGTAATTTCCCGCTCGATCGGGGAAACGGACGCTCAAGCGGGGAGCCTATATGAAATCACAAAAAATGAAGTCTCCGCTCGAGCGGGAAGACCCACGCTCGAGCGGACCGTGCGATCCCAGATTTCCAGATTTGTTAAGGAGTTGCTTTTCTTCTGAAACTAGGATTGCTTTGGTTTTCTATAAATAGTTGGTTTTCTCCCAACACTAAAGTACTTCTCCGGATCTTCTTTTTGGATCTTAAGGTTTATATCTGGAGATATTTTGCTAGTTTCTTTGATGTTTTTATTGAGTATTCAACTGATGGTTTAAAGAGAGTACATCAAAGGTTTGGTTTGTTATACACAAAAGAGAGAGTTGTTCTTCGGTGGAGTCTGAAGAATTCGAGCCTGAAGCTTCGGTGGATCCTGAAGTGGCTCATCAGAAAGACAATTCCGTGGTGAAGATGAGGTTGGAAGAGGCACATAGAGGTTGGTTCAATTAGGCGTTGTGGATTCGCTAGATAATTGAGAGTATACCTGTGTAATTCCTTTAAATCTTCTTAGTGGATTGTTCTTGTGGCTGTTGCCCGTGGTTTTTTTATCACAATTGGAGGTGTCCAATTGTGGTTTTTCCACGTAAAATCGTTGTGTCTTTTTGTCTTGATTGTTTGATTGGGATTGTTATATTCTGCCTAAAATTGATACATAATCACAAATCAACATCTAGGAGGTTTCTAGATTTTTCAGTATGCACTTTTAGTTGTGACAATTATGGCTTTTAATTGCAAACTATTATACCGTTAATTATGACTCATTATGATATTAGTTATAATATTATTTTAGTTATGATTTAAGAGGTCTTCAGTTACACTTTATATGGTGTTTGGTTACAACTCTCTTCTTTTTTCTTTTTTCTTTTTTTCTTTTTTAGTTATGACTTTCATATAGAATTGAGTTATGGCATTTGAAGGGTTGTCCGCTAACTCTGTGCAAAGTGTTTGCAGGGCTATGCTTTGTTATTGTGGTTGGGGTTGTGTTGCTGAGCTTGTTTGCTGTTTGTCTTCATTTTAGTTGGTTTCTCACCAATTATTGATGGTGTGCTAGCAAGTGATTAGGTATGCATATCGGTGCAAACTTAGTTGGGATTGTTTTGCATTGCTGTGATGCTCTTTGCACTAATCTTTCTTTTTTATTAATGTAATATTTTTAATTTTTTTATCAATAAAGCCTATTTTCTTTTGTTGATAAAAAAAAAAATTGTAATCAATCAAGTTGATGTACAGAAAATTTATAAGGCAGTTTAGATGTCAACTAATCTTCTTCAAACTCATTTTGTTCCTCCCCTAACCTACATAATTATAATTTAAGTGCTTGAGGATCACTTGAAAACCAATTTCATATAAAACCCGTGTCTAGACCCCTCTTAGAATTCATAAAATCATTTCCCTTCTCTCGAGTTATGAAAATCCAAAGTGTTTTTGTGATGTTGATAGCTCGAATGGTTATTAAACATACGACACAACAATGTAGTTAGTTCATGAATCTCTGAATGTTCGTACCTAGGAACTGAACACTCTCCACCCAACTCTAATACTAATTCAGACTCAACTTGAACTTCTAAAACAATTATAGTTCAAATTAAAACAATAATGATGTAACTACATTTTTGTTCAAAGGATTGTCAACCTAATATAAAATCCAGACATTAACAATCTCCCTCCTTTGACAATTCCAAGACAAAACCTAACCAAGCAAATACACCTAAAACCACAAAACAGTTACCATCTTCTTTCACTACAAGAAAATGCACTTTTGGCGACTAAAGTTTTAGTCGCCAAAAATAAGATTTTTAGTCGCCGAAGCCTTTTCCTGACTAAATATTTTGGTCGCTAGATTTGTCACGGAAAAACGGTCGGGGAAGATTTTGGCGACTAAATTTTTTTTAGTCGCCAAAAGTCCTATAAATGGCAACTAATATTTTTAGTCACCAAAAATAATATTTTAGTCGCCAAAAATTTTATTTTCCGCTACTAAAACTTTGGTCGCCAAAACTTGCAGTATCTACGGCGACCAAAGTTTTAGTCGCCAAAGGGTATTTTTTCCATCTTATTTTGTTATTATTATTTTTTTAGCTACTAAATTCTTAGTCGCCTAAAGTCTTTTTTTATTTCAGCTACTAAATATTTAGTAGCCAAATGTTTTTCTCTATTTTATTTTTATTTTTAGCTACTAAATATTTAGTAGCCAAAAGTTTTTCTCCATTTTTTTTTTTTTTTAGCTACTAAATATTTAGTAGCCAAAAGTTTTTTTTCCATTTTTTTAAAAATTTTTTAGCTACTAACATGACAGTTGTATTTAAATAAAGAATTAGCAAATTACAAGCTTGGGTGGGAAGACAGTTCCATAGCTTGCGTGGGATTTATTCCAAACAATATCTAAATAAATATAATTTGTATATAGAACAAATTATCCACAATTTTTTTTTTTTTTTTTCTGTCAATCCATAAATCAACACAATGAGACAAACTCAGAACATTTATAATCAAGTTGTGGGTGAGATTCCATCCCAGATCTCAATTAACCTTTATCCCAAATCCAGGTGAACTTTTGCAGATTGGCCTACACTGTAAAGCCATTTGTCAAAAGATTAAAATGATAGCTACCTAAGAAAACAGTGGTTGCAACATCCTTAGTGTCCAAATCTAAACCACTTTCATTCTCTAGATGTTGCTCTCATCAGAAAACTTGTGTTCCTGAGCCACACAGCTGGACAAGGATGCAAAGCATAATCCACAAACTCAAAAACTACAAATCCAGCATTCCCTTCTTTATCATGCCTGCAAAAGTAAGCAATCAGACGAGCATGTTGTTGTGGGTGCTGCAATTTCTGTCTCTTTGCCATCTCTTCGTTTTGTCGCTGCTGCTGCCTTTTTTTCTTTGTCTGGAGCTCGCGTGATGATTCATATTTAGGCAAACTATGCAATCAAAGAACAGGTGGAAATTAATTTAATAGAAACAAAACTGAGACACCTTTATTTGACAAGAGGAGATCAGTCAAAATATTAATAGAGAGGCTTCAGGAAACCTCAATTGGAGGTGTAAACATATGAAATGCAGAAGGTTTGGCACACTATGACTGAATTTTCCAAGTCTCGTTGAAGATATATGATTATTACCAAATCTTTTCCTCAGTACAATGAATCAGTAAGTAAAATTCATGCAGCATAGCTAAGAAGAAAGATGTGAGACATACCTTCTAGGATCGCAAGGTAAGGGGTCAGTCCAAAAATATTCAGCATCAAGGGCATCCTTTGCAGATATTCTCTGCGTGAAATGGAAAAAGGGAAAAGGGGAAAAAAAAATTCAAGGAATTGAAAGTTGTTGAACAAAAATGAAAAATGTATACATAGAACAACACCAAATCTAATAATCTATGTAGATATGTTCATGGCCTTTCTAATCGAGTTTTTGGAAACAGAAATGCAAAATGCAATCAACAAAACAATCCATAAGCTACCAAAAATCAACAATCCTTGAAGACACAGAGATGAAACCATCATGATCCTCAACTGTATATATAAAAATGTGTCATTAATTAGATGATTTAGGATGAATGTGTTTTGATGGGATATTGGAATCAGACTATTTATTTAATTAACAGTTGGACCTTATTGAAACCAATTAAAAAATATGAAGTTCAATACATTACAATTAAAACTATAAGGACCAAAGTAAAATCCACTCCAAACTATGGGAGCACAAAAATGTAAATATCTAGTTCCCAATGGATGTCCAGATGCACCTGAATTTGGACACTTTTTTTATGACTGCATTATTACATTCTTAGTGAAATTCAGTTAAGAACTTAAGATAACTAAAGGCACCATTTTGCCATTTTGAAGATCAAAATAAACCCAGCAGCGGCATAAGAGACCATCATTGTAAAAGGGCAATCCAACAAAAGTACTGATGCCATCCAATTAGGAGGGACAGAAACCTATAAATGGTGTTCGATCCATAATGGGAATATGTAAGCTCAACTGGTTTCCATTTTCTAGCATAACAGCCACAAACCATCAACTGTCTATTTCTGACCAAATTAATTTTGTCCAGGATTATCAAAGTAAAACATAAGGAGGCTATATTTGCAGTTTAAGTCACTAGTGAAGCTACAATTGACCAAAAAGTCTAAGAAGGGAAAGCCTAACTGTTCAGAACATAAAGAGGCCCAAAGAAAAAATACAGCACAACATCTTTGAGCTTTAAAATGAATAATGGATATCCATTCATTTCGAAAAAATATGCTTTTCACACTCTAAAGTAGGTATATTCAAGTTACTTTTTATGTAATTTTGGAACTACTTCTACCATTCTTAAGCTATTACTTTGACAGCAAGTCAATGTTGATTAGCATGACTGATGAGATTCTCAACATAGAAAAAGGAAAGATCCAAAACTCCTGAGTTGTAGATCAATGGCAATGATGAAGAAGACAATTCACAAATTCCTTATCAAACTTAAGTATCCTGCATTTATATAAATCATTGCAGAAATCAGCCTTACTTTGATGACTGTCACATTCTTGGAGAACAAGTAGGGCAGTGTAACTAGGAGGTCCATAATAAGTAATACTTTTTTTTTCCCTTTCTTTCTCTTTTCTTATTTTACAAGAAGGGAAGCCACATGAATACAGAATCAATGAGACCATCAGAAATTACCAACCACCAAAAAAATAATAATAATAATTCAAACCAAGTGAGAGGGGAAATTTGGACCGGACAGTACGGCTGAGCTACGATAACGTAGGTTGGTCAAAACTCACGGCGTCGAGCTGTGTTCTCAGTTGGCGCGGCCGCCGACTTGTCATGTGCAGTCGAAGGGATTGGTCGATCAGGCGTGGATGGAGGTCCGACCGAGCTATGAATTGGAAGGCATTCCGTCGGGCACGCAGTGATGTGAAACGACCAAGCTAAGGGTAGCCTGGGTTAGACCGAGGACAGGCGAGGGGCGGCGTGCCTTCACAAGAGTAAAGGCACGGCAGTGAAGGGCCTCTATGTCTCGCAGCTGGTCGGCCAGGATTGACCGGTCCTTCGCATCTCGGCCGCGGGTATCATATTTCTGTCCCTTGCCGAGGGACTGGTCGGCGATGGATAGCTCGGTTGGGTTGCTTGTGAGTGCAGTACTCCACGAGGGATAGACCGATCGTGGCACTCCGGTCAAGTGTGCCACCTGGGCCAATGGCGTTGGGGAAAGGAAATCTATTCTAAGCACGCGTCGATACCGTTGGGCAGTTCTGCATGTACTGGTTGGAGGACTAGGCCTTTACACGCGTAAGGTGGTGAGAGGCGAGCACTGCCACCTATCCAGGGAAGGACAGCAGAGGAAGTGCGCGCACAATCCTGAGGTTGCATGGCCAGCCTAGAAATAGGAGTGGAAGGGTGAACGTTGGAGGTAAGTAACAAAAAACCAATCTGCGCCATCTGAAACATACTCTCTCTCCAACGGCCTTCTTCTTCCTCAAGTGATCTGACTTGATCGTCGGAGGGTCTATCCGGCAAACCACCGCCGGGCAGCTCACCGTTTCTGTGTTGCTAGGTTAGATGCCGTCACGAGAAGCTTGGAGTCCAAGGAGTACGGAAAGCAGAGGATATTTCGCCCCCGTATAATTGGCGCCGTCTGTGGGAAGTTTCTTTTGATACTGCACCCTTGTTCTTTGAGCTTCATCGGCCATTTCCATGGCTAACAACGACGAAATTCCACTGTCCGTCGTCGATGGTGTCACACCAGAGTATATCCGATGGAGAGAAGGCCCCCCGAATGTCCCAACCATGGCGGGCTTGGAAACTTCTTCGCGAAGTGCGTGAGACAAACGCAGGAGGAGTACTGATCGTTCGAAGAGCCCAGAGGGCTGTCGGCGGCGGGGGGAGTCCCGAGAGCAGCGCCTGGAGCACAAACTCAAAGACCAAGACGCCCTCATTCGGAAGATGGCGGCGGAGATGGAGATGCTGAAACGCCAGATTAAGGGGAAGGATGTTGCTGGAGAGGGCAACCTCAGTGAGCGCACCCCGTCCCCCGCGTTCTAGCAGCCGCCGCCAGGGGAGTACTCATTCTCTCTCCATCACCAGGAACTATGGGGTTGGAGATTCTGACCCAAGAGAGGGCAGATCCCTCACTCGCGACAGCACTTACCGTCCCTCCTACCCGTCATCGATGTCGCGATACTCTGTCTCCACCCGTTCCAGAGACCTCAGGGATGTGTTGGAGGAAAGAGCGCGCCATCGAGAGGCTCAGAGAGTGCCGGCATTGCAGAGGTTGAGCGTTCCAGTTCGTTGTAGCGAAGAAGTGGTGATGCCGGCGCCCAGGGTGATGGCCCCTGCGCTGGTGGACAAAGAACTGGCGAGACTAACAGCCACGCCGCTGTCTCCAGAGATCGAGAGTACGCCACTCCCCGCCGGATTCCATCAGCCAAAGTTCACTTTGTACGACGGCAAGACGGATCCGTACATGCATGTGAGTCATTACCGGCAAGTGATGGCTGGCCACCGGCGCAATAACGCCCTGATATGCCTCATATTCCCAGCAAGCTTGGGAGAGCTGGACTTGAAGTGGTTCGAAAGGCTCCCGGAGGGGAGTATCGAGGGGTGGCAGCAACTGGCGGAAGCCTTCGTCACCAAATTCAAAACCAACACTCGAACACCAAAGGAGGTTGACCATCTTCTAGGCGTTAAGATGGAGTCTGGAGGTTCGTTGAAGGCATACAATGCGAGGTACTGAGAAACTTACAACGAGATCCTCGACTGCTTTACCAATCTGGCGATCACTCAGCACAAGCGGGGTCTCCCAGTCGGACATAGGCTGCGAGATTCTCTCACGATGCACCAGCCCACCACTATGGAGTCCTTGATGCAGCGGATCAATGAGCATATCCGTGTGGAGGAGGATGCCGCCTCTGCGACCGAGAAGGCTAATCCGGTCACGGCGGAGAGAAAGGCGGCAGGGAAAGTTCACTCGGTCGGGTAGGAGGATAACCGCCCAAATGACCGGTCGAAAGATCAACGTCGTGGCCTAAACCGCGATGACAGAAACAAAGGTCGCAGAAACGACCGAGCTGATGCTCCCCGTGACGCAGCGGAAGATGCCAAGAGAAAATTGAAGGCACGGACTGGAATCACCACGGTCTTTAAAATCCCTATCTACCGCATTTTGAGCGAGATCCGAGGCGAGCCTTTTGTCCGCTGGCCAGCCAAGTTGGGTAGTGCGCAGAGAGGCTTCAATTCAAAATATCGCTGCACCTTCCATGAGGAACGGGGGCACCGAACAGAGGACTGCTTGTCGCTCAAACAACACTTGGAGGAATTGGTGGCGGCCGGGCATCTTGACCAATACATAGATGGGGCTATGAAGGCCGCACCATCAGGACAAACCAAACCAAACGGCCTAGCCACCCTGGATACAGCGCCGCAGGGTGTAATCAACGTCATCCATGGCATCATCGAACCGGCCAGAGTCTGCGAGCTGAGAGGGATGATCAAGAAGGCTGAGCACATAAGGGAAGTGCTCTCCGTTTAGCCCGCTGTGAAGAAGGGGAAGACCGAGGAGAAAGACGTCCTGACCTTTTCAAGCAGGGATTTGGAAAGGATCCAGATGCCCCACAATGATGCCCTAGTGGTAACTCTTCGCGTCAAAGACTTTGACATCAAGAGAATCTTGATCGACCAGGGGAGTTCGGTCGAGATTATGTACTATGACGCCTTCAAGCAAATGAAGCTGGGGACAAGGACTTGGCCCCTGCGACGTCTCCTTTGGTTGGATTCAACTCACAGCCAGAGTGGCCGGTGGGGAAGATCATATTGCCAGTCAAAGCGGGTTCAGTTGTGAAACAGGTGGAATTCTGGGTGCTCAAGGTCCCATCTACTTACAACTTGATTTTGGGCAGGGGCTGGTTACATGCCATGCAGGCAGTAGCGTCGACTTACCATCAGGTTTTGCACTTTCCGGCGCCAACAGGACGAATAGAGGAGGTTTGGGGGGACCAGGTGATGGCGAAACAATGCTTTGTTGCAATAAATGGCAGCCGCGCAGCCAAGGGGTTCGTCCAAATGATTGAGGGACTCGAGGGAAAGGAGGTCCTTGAAGACGTGGGTAGAAAGGCCGAGGAAAAATTGGTCGAGGATTTGGTAGAAGTGCGCATTGACGAAAACGACCCAACTAAGTTCTTCCTCTTGGGATCATCCTTGTCTAGCACCGAGCAGTTAGATTATGTCAACTTCTTGACTTCCAATTTGGAGGCTTTTGCGTGGACGCCTTATGATATGCCTGGCGTCGACCCGAGCTTCATTTGCCATCAGTTGAATGTCTTCCCCAATGCGCTGCCAGTCATCCAAAGGACACGCCGCTCAGCCTTGTACCATGCCGAGGTAGTGGCAGAGGAAGTGAAGAACTTGTTGGAAGTTGGGGGCCATAGAAGAGGTGCAATACCCTCGGTGGATATCCAACACGGTGGTGGTTCCGAAGAAGAATGGTAAGTGGCGAGTCTACGTTGACTACAAGACAGTGAACCGTGCTTGCCCAAAGGATAGCTTTCCCCTCCCTCGAATTGACCAGCTGGTGGACTTAACCGCTGGCCATCAGAGGTTTAGCTTCCTGGACGCGTATCGCGGCTACCACCAGATAGCCATGTATAAACCGGATCAAAAGATCACATCGTTCACTACTCCCAGAGGCTTGTATTGCTATAAAGTCATGCTGTTCGGACTGAAAAACGCTGGAGCAACCTTTCAACGGATGGTGACAAAGATGTTCGCCCCATTGCTGGGTCGCACCATGGAGGCCTACATCGACGACATGGTGGTGAAAAGTAAGGAGAAGTCTCAACATCTCACCGACCTAGCAGGGATGTTTGCTATACTTAAACGCCACAAGGTTCGTTTGAATGCCTTCAAATGTGCCTTCGGAGTCGGCACCGGGAAGTTTTTGGGTTTTCTGGTCACAAACCGAGGGATTGAAGCCGACCCATCACAGATCAAGGCTATACTAGAGTTGGAGCGCCCAAACTCCACAAAGGATGTGCAACATCTTGCCGGGACCGGGATGGCAGCCGCGTTGAACAGATTTATCAGTCGGTCTTTAGATCATTGCAGGCCCTTCTTCAAAACTTTGAAGACCAAGTTCTTCTGGGATGACGAATGTGATCGTGCACTGGCAGACTTGAAAGTGTACCTCTCCTCAACCCCTATCTTAGTCACACCTCAGCCGGGCGAAGAGTTGTACCTCTACCTGGCGGTCTCTCAACATGCGGTGAGCACCGTCCTAGTCCGCGCCGAAGGCATCCAGCACTTGCCCATTTTCTATGTAAGCAAGACTCTGATCCCGGCAGAAGCGAGATATCTTCCACTGGAAAAATTGGCGCTGGCCCTGATGATGGCGTCAAGAAAGCTGGCACACTATTTTCACGCCCATACGATAGTTGTGCTAACTGAGTTTCCACTCAAGGTGCTCTTTGAAAAGGCAGACTTCACCGGAAGAATTTTGAAATGGGTTGTGGAATTGGGGCAGTATGATATCAAGTTCCGCCCGCGCACCACAATCAAGGCCCAAGCTCTTGTAGACTTCGTGGCGGAATTTGCCCCTAGAACGCATCCGGTTTGCCCGGTTGATTTGGCTGGTGTGGATTGGGTACAGCCCATGGTTCAGGTAATGGGGACTGGTGTTGGCTTGCAAGTGGATGAAGGGCAAAGAGCGACCGAACTAGCGAAGCAGGGTAACTCGTTGGAGGCGGACTCAACCAAGACAAGGAAAGAGACCAGAATGAGCCGATCAGAGACTTGGAACTGAGAAGCTCCCAAAACCCTTCTAATTGCTGGAAGCTGTTCATTGGCGAGATGTGGAAGCTCTTCGTCGATGGGGCATCCAACAGGCACGGGGCCGGGCTGGGTATCGTACTGACTTCTCCGGACGGGCTGATTATCGAGCAAGCAATTACGCTCGGCTTCCTTGTATCCAACAACGAAGCGGAGTATGAATCCCTCATTGCCGGGCTAAGAAGCGCATTGAGACTGAAAGCATCAGCCCTTATGGTATTCAGCGATTCTGAGCTGGTGGTCAACCAGGTCTCAGGGGAGTATGAGGCGAGGGATGAGAGAATGACCAAGTATCAGGCCCTGGTGCGCGCAGAGATCAAGAAGTTCGACGCCATAAGAGTGGAACAGATCAATCGCGAAGAAAATAACATAGCTGATGAATTGGCTGGACTCGCTTCTGCTCAGACAGCTTTCCCTAACCCCTTGATGATAGAATTCTTACCTCGGCTGAGTATTGAGAAACCAGAAGCGACTGAGGTACTCTGCACCGACTTGGGTCCTTCCTGGATGGATCCCATCATCTCCTTCCTAAAAGATAGGGTTCTACCGGAAGAAAAGAAGGCGGCTAACAAGATCCGGGCCAAATCAGAGTGGTTTTGGCTCTCCCTGTCCGGAGCCTTGTATAACAAGTCTTTTACCGGGCCCTATCTAAAGTGTGTCCACCTCGCTAAGGTGGAAGCTTTTCTCTATGAGATCCATGAAGGCATCTGCGGCAGCCATACTGGGGGCAGATCTTTGGCTTACCGAGCAATTTCCTAGGGTTATTGGTGGCCATGCATGCAGGTGGACGCGCAAAAATACGTTCGCAGGTGTGAAAAGTGTCAGAAGTTCGCTCACCAAATCCACCAACCAGCTAGAGAATTGCTCCCCCTTACAAGTCCTTGGCTGTTCGCGCTTTGGGGGTTGGATATTGTTGGACCACTCCCAGCGGCACCGGGTAATCGTAAATTCTTCATCGCTGCCACTGACTACTTCACCAAGTGGGTGGAGGCCGAGCTACTGGTGACCATAAAAGAAAAGGATGTGAAGAAGTTTGTCTGGCAAAATGTTATAACTCACTTCAGTATACCCAAGGCCCTCATCTCGGATAACGGCACTCAATTCGAAGGGAAACTCTTTCACGGATTTTGTGAAGAGCTGAAGATCGAATTCTACAATTCAACACCGGCCTATCCTTAGTCAAATGGTCAAGCAGAGGCCTCAAACAAGACCATCCTGGACGGGCAGAAGAAGCGGCTTGAGAAGGCCAAGGGGAAGTGGGCTGAAGAACTCCCTAATGTACTCTGGGCGTACCGCACTACGCCAAGATGGTCGACGGGAGAAACTCCGTTTGCCTTGGCCTATGGCATGAAAGCCGTTATCCCGCTGGAAATTGGCATGCCAACCATCCAGTCTGAAAGCTTCTAGCCAGATTTGAACAATGAAGCGGTCGCATTGGAGCTAGACCTTGCCGAGGAAAGGAGGGAGCGGGCACTAATCCACATAGTGGCCTATCAGCAAGAACTCTCCAAGAAATACAACAAGGCTGTGCATCCCAGACTGTTCAAGATTGGGGACTGGGTCTTAAGAAAAGTGCTGGGCAACACAGTGGTCCCAGGCGAAGGAAAGCTCGGTGCAAATTGGGAAGGGCCATACAAGGTAACTGGCCTCGCTGGCAAAGGGGCATACCATCTGGAAGATCTAAATGGCAAAGCTGTCCCCAGGCCGTGGAATGCAGCCAACCTTAAGATCTTTTATTCTTAAGATGTAATTGCTTTTATTCTAGACCATTAGCCTTTTGGCATTTGATGTAAGGATAGCACTGCTTTTTGTAATGAAAAATAGCCTTCTTGTTGTTTTGCATTGCATCCTTCTGTACAATGACACCGCGAGGATACGAGGCCACTATGGATACCAGGGGCACCGGGCTGGTTTTCTGTCGCCGGTATAGACGAAGACCGCGCAAATAGTTGGGATGTTGGTGTTTTGACCAATGAAATATTGGTGTTTTGACCAATGAAATATTGGTGCTTTGACCAATCTGCATGCTGAGTTGATTTTGCTCGGCAGAATTGAAATGTTGGTGTTTTGTCCAACTGGCGAGAGCCGAGCTGACCTTGCTCGAAGAATGGAAATGTTGGCGTCCTATCCAACTCAAAGGCCGAGCTAATTTTGCTCGGCCGCGACGGAATATTCGTGTTTTGTCCCATATGCAGGCCGAGCTGGTTTTGCTCGGCCAAAATGAAAAGTTGGCAAATTGTCCAACTTCTTTTACGACGTAGCCGATCTACCAGTTGTGCTGTATTAAAGTTTGAATCAAGAAATTTTTGCACATGCAAACCGAACAGGAATACAAGCTAAACGAGCAAAAAGTTAAGGTTTCATTGATTAGGAAAGTCCCAGTACAAAGAGGGGGCCTAGCCCGGTTACATTAAAAAACAACGGAAAGAAAAGAAACAAAAACAGAGCATAAAATAGAAGGGGGCATTTCAGTCCAACTCCAGGTCGACATCGACGGTTTGTTTGGTGGTCTGGGTAGTCTGCTCGGTCGTGCCCTCCTCGGCTCCATCTATAGCGCCTTCCACGCCTTTCATGCCTTCCACAGCTACCTCTTGCTCGGCCTCCACTTCCCCGGCACTTTGAGTAGCGCCGGGAGAAGTCTGCTCGGCGGGTTGTTCAGCCGCCGCTTCCTCTTCGGTTGCTTTTTTGGCCTCTTCAATAAGCCTTTTTTGTGCGGCACTCGCATAGGCCTACATGTAGACCGGGATATAGGCTGCGGGGGGATTCAAGAACATATCAGCATCTTGACCAAGGCCAACTTTTTCCACGGCAGCTTTCCAACTGCACTGGAAAAAGATGTCCTTGGTTGCTTGGACCTGCCGCTCATATGTCTTCTCGCCCTGCGCGTATCCCCGGTCCTCGGCGTCATCAACAGCCTTGTCTTTATCTGCTTTGTGGGCATCGCGCAGTTTCCTCAGCTCGGCAAGGTACCGGGCCTTCGTCGACTTCACGGCACACTGTTTGGCAGCTTCAGCTCGGTCGACTTTCTGGCTCAGGATGTCTCGCTCGGCCACAACAGCCTCCTGCGCGCCCTTGAGCTTTGCTATCTCGGCTGCTTGGGCTTTGTTCTCGACAATGGCATCACAAAGACTCTGCCGCATGACGATTATGCGCTCGTGGGCGACGTAGTTCTTTTGCGCGGCCTGCCAAAAAATGAAAGATTGTGAGTATTCAGAAAGCCGAGCAAAAACCGAGCAATAACTTGAAAAAAGAAAAAGTGACGATTTACCAGCACTATGGATTTCGCCGTCGAGCGGAGGACCTTCAGGTCGGACAGCTCGTCGTGTTTTTTCATGTCGGCGGGCAGGATTAACCCCTTGGTCATGTTAAAACCGAGCGAGTAGTCCTTATCTGCGTAGACCGAATCTACTTCTAAAACAGCGCGACCTTTGTACTTGAATTCTGGCGACCAGACCGGGGGGGCACTTGGGCGTTTGGATGGCCCGCTAATTTGTTGTTCGGTCTGGTCCCCAAGCTCGGTTGAGGCATGTTCGGTGGAATCCTCATCAACGAGGCGCTGCCCGGTCTGGTCTTTCCTCGGTCTTTTCCTCGACCGGCCAGTGGGTTGTTCGCTGGCTAGAGCCAGCACTGCGCCTTCCGTTTGCCCGGCTGGGGTGGAGGATGTTCCCCCAGTTGACTCCGGTGGTTGCGACTCGGTTTCTTCACCGGTGATCATTGATTTGATAGCTCGGATTTTTGCCATTTCTTGCTCGGCGGTGAGGGGAACTAGTCTAATTGGCGGAAGATTTGGGTCGGGTTCAGGAGAAGGCGCACGAAAAAAGTCGGTGACCCGGCTTTTGCGCGGTGCTTGGTAGTGGTAGGTCGGTTCAAAGCCGAGCAGTTTTGAAGACTCCCTTTCCTCGGCTGGATGACGCAG
>JAXFYN010001464.1:0-27274 GCA_036172215.1 Camellia granthamiana | reverse complement strand
GATGCCGCCTCTGCGACCGAGAAGACTAATTCGGTCGCGGCGGACAGAAAGGTGGCAGGAAAGGTTCACTCGGTCGGGCAGGAGGATAACCGCCCAAGTAACCGATCAAAAGACCAACGCCGTGGACCAAACCGCGATGGCCGAAATAAGGGTCGCAGAAACGACCGAGCTGATGCACCCCGCGACGCAGCGGAAGATGCCAAGAGAAAACTGAAGGCGCGGACAGGGATTGCCACGGTCTTCAAAATTCCCATCTACCGAATTCTGAGCGAGATTCGAAACGAGCCTTTTGTCCGTTGGCCGGCCAAGTTAGGAAGCGCGTAGCGAGGCTTCAATCCAAAATACCGCTGCACCTTCCATGAAGAACGAGGGCACCGAACAGAGGACTGCTTGCCGCTCAAACAGCACTTGGAGGAATTGGTGGCGGCGGGGCATCTTGACCAATATATAGATGGGGGAGTCAAGGCCGCGCCAATTGGACAAATCGAGCCTAATGGAATGGCTGCCCTAGAGACGCCCCCGCAAGGTGTAATCAACGTCATCCACAGCATCATTGAACCAGCAAGGGTCTGCGAGCTTAGAGGGATGATCAAGAAGGCCGAGCATATGAGGGAAGTGCTCTCTGTCCAGCCCGCCGTGAAAAGGGGAAAAACCGAAGAGAGAGACATCCTTTCGTTCTCGACCAAAGACTTGGAAAGGATTCAGATGCCGCACAATGACGCCTTAGTGGTGACTCTTCGCGTCAAAGACTTTGAGATCAAGAGAATTTTGATCGACCAGGGAAGTTCGGTCGAAATTATGTATTATGACGCGTTCAAACAGATGAAGTTAGAAGACAAAGACTTAGCCCCTGCAACGTCTCCTTTGGTCGGCTTCAACTCACAGCCGGAGTGGCCAATCGGAAAGATTATTTTGCCGGTCAAAGCGGGTTCGGTAGTAAAGCAAGTGGAATTCTGGGTGCTCAAAGTTCCATCGACTTACAACCTGATCTTGGGTAGGGGCTGGCTACACGCCATGCAAGCAGTCGTTTCGACCTTCCACCAGGTCATGTGCTTTCCAGCACCGAGCGGACAAATAGAGGAAGTTTGGGGGGACCAGGTGATGGCAAAACAATGCTTTGTTGCGGTAAATGGCAGTCGAGCAGCCAAAGGGTTTGTCCAAATGATCGAGGGGCCCGAGGGAAAGGAGGTCCTCGAAGACGTGGGAAGAAAGGCCGAGGAAAAATCGGTTGAAGATTTGGTGGAAGTGCGCATTGATGAGAATGACCCAACTAAGTTCTTCCTCTTAGGATCACCATTGTCTAGTGTTGAGCGGTCAGATTATGTCAACTTCTTGGTTTCCAACTTGGAGGCTTTTGTGTGGACGCCTTACGACATGCCTGGCGTCGACCCAAGTTTCATTTGCCACCAGTTGAATGTCTTCCCCAATGCACGGCCGGTTATTCAAAGAACGCGCCGCTCAGCCTTGCACCATGCTGAGGTGGTGGCAGAAGAAGTGAAGAATTTGTTGGAAGCCGGGGCCATAAAGGAGGTGCAATACCCCTCGGTGGATATCCAACACGGTGGTTGTCCCCAAGAAGAACGGTAAGTGGCGAGTCTGCGTTGATTACAAGACTGTCAACCGAGCTTGCCCAAAGGACAGTTTTCCCCTACCTCGAATTGACCAGCTGGTGGACTTGACCGCTGGCCATCAGAGGTTTAGCTTCTTGGATGCATATCGCAGCTATCATCAGATAGCCATGTATAAGCCGGACAGAGAGATCACATCATTCACCACTCCCAGAGACTTATACTGCTACAAGGTCATGCCGTTCGGATTAAAGAATGCCGGGGCAACCTTTCAGCGAATGGTAACGAAGATGTTCGCTCCTCTCTTGGGCCGAACAATGGAAGCCTACATCGACGATATGGTGGTGAAGAGTAAGGAGAAGTCTCAGCACCTCGCCGACCTAGCAGAAATGTTCGCCATACTTAAGCACCACAAGCTTCGTTTGAACGCCTCCAAGTGTGCCTTCGGGGTTGGCACCGGGAAGTTTCTGGGTTTTTTGGTTACAAACCGAGGAATTGAAGCCGACCCATCTCAGATCAAAGCGATACAAGAGCTGGAGCGCCCGAATTCCACAAAGGACGTGCAACATCTTGCCGGGATGGCAGCCGCACTGAACAGATTTATCAGCCGATCTTCGGATCGTTGCAGACCCTTCTTCAAAACTTTAAAGTCCAAGTTCTTCTGGGATGAAGAGTGCGACCGTGCACTGGCAGACTTAAAAGCGTATCTCTCCTCAGCCCCAATTTTGGTCACACCTCAGACGGGCGAAGAGCTGTACCTCTACTTGGCTGTTTCTCAGCACGCGGTGAGCGCGGTATTGGTTCGTGCTGAAGGCATCCAGCACCTACCAATCTTCTATGTAAGCAAGACCTTGCTCCCGGCCGAAACAAGATATCTTCCCTTGGAAAAATTGGCGTTGGCCTTGATGATGGCATCAAGAAAGCTGGCGCACTATTTTCATGCCTATACAATAATAGTGTTAACCGAGTTCCCGCTCAAGGTGCTCTTCGAAAAGGTGGACTTCACGGGGAGAATTCTGAAATGGGCCGTGGAATTGGGCTGGTACGACATCAAGTTCAGACCGCGCACCGCAATCAAGGCTCAAGCACTTGCAGACTTTGTGGCGGAGTTTGCCCCTGGGACGCATCCAGTCTGCACGATTGATTTGGTTGGTGCGGATTTAGCACAACCCATGGTTTTGGCCACGGAAACAAGCGTTGGCTCGCAGGAGGGAGAAATGCAAAGCGCAACCGAACTATCAAAGTCTAGCGATTTGTTGGAAGGTGAACCCAACCCAGACAAGGGAAGAGACCAGAATGAACCGACCAGGGACTCGGATTTGAGAAGTTCCCAAAATCCCTCTGATTGCTGGAAGCTGTTCATCGGCGAGATGTGGAAGCTCTTCGTCGACGGAGCGTCCAACAGACACGGGGCCGGGCTGGGAATTGTGCTGATTTCACCAGATGGACTGATTATCGAGCAAGCAATCACGCTCGGCTTCCTAGCTTCCAACAATGAAGCGGAGTATGAAGCCCTCCTTGCCGGATTAAGAAGCGCGTTGAGAATGAATGCCACAGCCCTTATGGTCTTCAGCGACTCCAAGCTGGTGGTCAATCAAGTCTCAGGGGAGTATGAGGCAAGAGATGAAAGAATGGCCAAGTATCAAGCGTTGGTGCGCGAAGAGATCAAGAAGTTCTCTGCGATAAGAGTAGAACAGATCAACCACGAAGAAAACAACACGGCTGACGAATTGGCGGGGCTCGCCTCGACCCAGACGGCTTTTCCTAATCCCTTGATGATCGAGTTCTTACCTCGGCCAAGCATTGAGAAACCAGAAGCGACCGAGGTACTCTGCACCGACTTGGGTCCTTCTTGGATGGATCTCGTCATCGCCTTCTTGAAAGATAGAGTTCTACCAGAAGAAAAGAAGGCAGCCCACAAAATCCGAGCAAAGTCAGAGCGGTTTTGGCTCTCCCCTTCCGGAGCTTTGTACAAGAAGTCTTTCACGGGGCCATATCTGAAGTGTGTCCACCCCGCCAAAGTGGAGGCTTTCCTCTATGAAATACATGAGGGCATCTGTGGAAGCCATACTGGAGGTAGGTCTTTGGCGTACCGAGCAATTTCCCAAGGTTACTGGTGGCCGTGCATGCAAGCCGATGCGCAGAAATATGTTCGCAGATGTGAAAAATGTCAGAAATTCGCTCACCAGATCCACCAGCCAGCAAGAGAATTGCTCTCCCTTACAAGTCCCTGGCCGTTTGCACTCTGGGGATTGGACATTGTGGGGCCACTCCCAGCGGCCCCGGGCAATCGCAAGTTCTTCATCGCTGCGACCGATTACTTCACCAAGTGGGTCGAGGCCGAGCCACTAGCGACGATAAAGGAAAAGGATGTGAAGAAGTTTGTTTGGCAAAATGTGATCACACGCTTCGGTATACCCAAGGCCCTCATCTCGGATAATGGCACTCAATTCGACGGGAAACTCTTTCGCGGATTTTGCGAAGAGTTGAAGATTGAATTCTGCAATTCGACACCTGCCTATCCTTAGTCAAATGGTCAAGCAGAGGCCTCAAACAAAACCATTCTGGACGGGCTAAAGAAGCGGCTTGAGAAGGCTAAAGGAAAGTGGGCTGAAGAACTCCCTAGTGTGCTCTAGGCTTACCGCACTACGCCAAGACGGTCAACCGGGGAAACACCATTCGCTTTGGCCTATGGCATGGAGGCTATCATCCCACTGGAAATTGGCATGCCAACCATCCGCTCAGAAAGTTTTCAGCCGGACCTGAACAATGAAGCTATGGCATTGGAGCTGGACCTTGCTGAGGAACGGAGAGAGTGCGCACTGATCCACATAGCGGCCTATCAGCAAGAACTCTCCAAAAAATACAACAAGGCAGTGCACCCCAAGCTATTCAAAATTGGGGACTGGGTCTTAAGGAAGGTGCTTGGCAACACGGTGGTCCCTGGCGAAGGAAAGCTCGGTGCAAATTGGGAGGGACCATACAAGGTGATTGGTTTCACTGGCAAAGGGGCATACCATTTGGAAGATTTGGATGGCAAGGCCGTCCCCAGACCATGGAATGCGGCCAACCTCAAGGTCTTTTACTTTTAAGATGTAATGTGCTTTTTGTTTAGCTTTTCTAGACATTTAGACTTTTGGCACTTGATGTAAAAGATAGCAATGTTTTTGTAATGAAAACTAGCCCTCTTGTTGTTCGGTATTACATCTTTGTCCAATGTTCTCGCAAAGATACAAGGCAATTATGAATGCCAGGGGCAAGGAGACCGACTTGAATGGGACCGGACTGATTCTCTCTCACCGGAATGGAAGTAGACCGCACAAAAAGGTTGGAGTATGGACTAATTCGCATTCGGACCGAGCTGGTTTTGCTCGCCCTGTTGAAATGTTGGCGTCATGACCAACCTAACTAAACATTGGTGTTTTGTCCAATGTAAGGGCCGAGTTGATTTTGCTCGGCCCAGTCGGCATATTGGTATCTTGTCCAATATGCAAAACGAGCGGATTTAGCTCGGCAAAATTTCGCAGTGTTGGTGTTTTGTCCACCGGATATGTGGCCGAGCTGACTTTGCTCGGCCAAAAGGAAATGTTGGCAGCTTGACCAACTCACAAGGCGAACTGTTTTTTGCTCGTCTCATTGATGTATTGGAATTCTACGAACTTGCCAAAACCAAGCAGGTTTTGCTCGGATGAGTTATAACATCAGTACATCTAAATTTTCCAGGAGCTGAGCTGCCAGATCGGTTTGAGAACGTTCTGGTTGATTCCAGCTTGGCATATTGCGCGGCTTAACCGACTTGGCAGTAATGATTTATCAATGTTTGAATCAAGAAGCACATGGCAATCGAACAAAAAGAGCGAGCAAAAAGTTGAAGTTCTCATTGATAAAGGAAATGTAAGTATAAGAGGGGACATAGCCCGGTTACACTTCAACAACAAAAACGAAGAAAGGAAGTAAACAAGAAATAAAGGAAAATAAGAAAAGAGACAGTTCAATCTAATTCCAGCTCAGTTGATTGTTTGGCGACTAGCACGGTTTGACCGGTCTCCTCCTGAGTCTGCTCGGGCAGGCTCTCCTCGGCTTCATTGTCGGTGCCTTCCACCGTAAGAACCTCCCGATCAATCACTTCATCTTCGGCATTTGGAGATGCTTCCGGTGGAGTTTGCTTGGCTTGTTCCGCGGCGGCGGCTTCTTCCTCAGCCTCTTTCCTTGCCTCTGCTATAAGTCGGTTTTGTTCGGCCCTAGAGTAAGCCTGCAAGTAGACCGGGATATAGGCAGGGGGCGGGTTGATGAACATGTCAGAATCCTGACCAAGGCCAACTTTCTCCACGGCAGCTTTCCAGCCGCACTGGAAGAAGATGTCCTTGGTCGCCTGGACTTGACGCTCATAGGTTTTTTCCCCCTGCTTGTATCCTCGGTCCTCCGCATCGTCAACCGCCTTGTCCATAGCTACCTTGTTCGCATCACGCAGCTTCCTCAGCTCGGCGAGGTACCGAGCTTTGGTCGACTTCACGGCCTTTTGCTTGTCCGCCTCAGCTCGGTCAACCTTCAGCTGTAGTGCATCCCGCTCGGCCGCAGTCGCGTCTTGAGTGGCCTTGAGTTTCTCTATCTCGGCCCTTTGAGACTTATTCTCCGCGATAGCATCCCGAAGGCTCTGCCGCACTTTGATCATGCGATCGTGGGCGAGGTAGGTCTTTTGCGCGACCTGCAAACAAATCACAGATCGTTAGCATTCAAAAACGGAGCAAAAACCGAGCAAAAAAATGGAAGGACTTACCAGCACGATTGATTTCGGCGCCGAGCAGAAGACCTTTAGGTCGGACAGTTCATCATGTTTTTTCATGTCCGCTGGAAGGATTAGTCCCTTGGTCATGTTGAAACCAAGGGAATAATCCTTATCAGCGTAGACGGAATCCTCAGCCGAAACTGGACGGCCTTGGTAAACGAACTCAGGCGCCCAGACCGGGGGGGTGGCTGGGCCCTTGCCTTTGGCTTTACCGGTCTGTTGTTGCTCGGCCTGGTCGCCCAGCTCGTTGGATGCTAGCTCGGTAGAGTCTTCGTCGACGAGGCTCTGACCGGCTTTTTCCTTCCTCGGCCTTTTCTTTGGCCGGCCAGCCTGTCGCTCGCTGGCGAGGGCAAGCACAGCTCATTCTGTTGCCCGGCAAGGGTAGATGATGTTCCCCCGGTTGCCTCTGGAGGTTGGGACTCCCCTTCCTCTCTAGTAATCATTGATTTGATCGCCCTTATCTTCGCCATTTCTTGCTCGGCGGTGAGGGGAACAAGTCTGATCGGCGGTAGGTTGGGATCTGGTTCTGGGGATGGCGCACGCAGGAAGTCGGTAACCCGGCTCTTGCGCGGTGCGGTGTAGTGGTAGGTTTGCTCGAAACCGAGAAGTTTTGATGTCTCTCTTTCCTCGGCTGGGTGACGCAGCAGAGCTCGGATGGCTTCCTGATTGGCCTGATGGTAGTCTGCTGCCAAGTGCTTATCTGCAGGAAAAAGACAAGTGTTAGATCGGTGGAAGATAATAGTAATGAAATGCAGAAAGAAAACAGCACGGAAAGCCGGGCTACTCACCAGCGCTGCCAAAATCTTTCCTAATGTACCAGCCCGGTATGGGCGTCTCGGTGTCCTCGTAATTACCGGACACCCAGAGGAAGTCGTCGTCGTTGGTTTCTTTATCTGGGTTGCCCTCGATGAGTTTTGCTCGGCCCTTCTTGACTTTGAGGTACCAGCAAAGCCCACTCTTATTTCTACTTAGGCTGTATTGGTGGAAAATTTCTGCAAGACCGAGATTTAAACCGAGCCTCCGGTTCAGCTCGGCGACGCCGTTTATTATTTTGTATGTGTTATTTGAGACCTGGGTCGGGCAAAGCCTTGTCTGCCTCAAAAATTCGCAGATCAAGGGTTGGACCGGGAAACGAGTTCCACCTTCTACTATTGACACGACCGTAAAGGGGCACCGGTCTAAGTCTCCCCATGGTGTGTCTCCTTTTTTGGCGAGTTCTAAGATGACGTCGCCAGGAACGTTGTACTCCCTTCTAAATTCGGCCATCGCATCGGGCGAACTGACCATGAACCGGTATTTTCCCATCTAACTCGGTTTTATTTGATATACTGTATCTCAGTCAAAAATGTTCTTGTGGTTGCTCGGACTTTGAGCTCCACCAATTATGATGCTGGACTGGATTGGTCGGTCCTATTTGTTTTGCATATTAAAAAATAAGGCCAAGGGTTAGCACGGCATAAATTGCACGGCCCATATGGGAAATCCTAGCTCGGAGAAAGGTTCTAGGCGTGTGGCCGGGCTAACCCCCTATCTCGGCTCATCTACATGGCTGATTTAGCCCTCCCGATTTTGCTGTTGTTTCGGCTCGGTCTAGGCAAGTTTTAGCTCGGTTCAGTTCAACTAACGGACTAATTGAGATTTCAGCCCGGTCAAGGCCCCTTGCCAAGAGCTCAGGCTTTTAACTCGGTACCGTCTGGCTTACCGATCAGATTGAGTTTTCAGATCGGCTGCAGCCTCAGCGAGAAGCCACGAACCATTTTTTGATCGGTTGAAGCCCTAATTACGGATCAAAATGGGCGTTTAGCTCGGTTTTACCCAGGTTCAAGCTGTTCATCCCAGAAGTAGGATGCGTTTGCTTGAACCCAGGAGAAACCAGGGGCACGAAGGCCCCATCCAATCTGTCAGTTTCAATTTGGCCTAGGGCGTATGAAAGGGCGCGAAGAACAACCCAAGAAACATGAAGAACAGTGGAGAAAAAAACGAAGAGCAAGCATGAAAAATTGGAAAATGGAAACAGAAAGCAGCAAAAAGGGTGGAAAACTTACCAGAGGCAGATGAGGGGGTGAGTGCAACCTCAAGAGCTTGACTGCAGCCTTCGAAAGGAACGGAAATGGGGATTGGGGCTCAGGGAAAGTAATGGAGAGGTTTGAAAGTTTTGGGAGCTAGGGTTTGGAGTAGAGGAAGAAAGTGAATAGTGAAGGGTTTAGACCCTTCGTATGGGGTTTAATGATGGGGGGAAAAACACCAAACGGCGCAGCCGTTTGAAATTCAAGGCGTGGGGGACAGCTGGATGCACGACCCAGTGGCATGGAGCCACGTGGCTCTGAAAACGGCTGTCAGTACGGCTGTACGACCTTTGATGGGACTGCGGAGTAAAGGCCGGACAATTGAGATAACTCGGCGACAGATGTGACCCCAATTACGCTCGGCTCGGTAATGGCGCAGCTCAACCGTGGCATGCCTCGCGACCAGGTGGTCCTGATGAACCGGTCAAGGGTAGTTCGGCCGAGGTGATTAGGCTTTCGCCTGATCCCAAGTCACAGGTCGGTGACATATAGCACGGTTAAGTGCACGTGATGACGATTTTCCACAAGTGTTAGGCCGGTCGTGGTACCCCGGTTAGGTGTGCCACCTGGGCCAATGGCGTGAGGGAGAGGATATCTGCTCCACGCGTGCCTCAATACCGTTGGACAGTTCTGTGTGTACTGGTGGAAGGACAAAACCTTTACACGCGTGAGGTGGTGAGAGGCGAGCACTGCCACCTGTCCAGGGAAGGACAGCAGAGGTAGTGCGCGCACAATCTTGGGCTGCATGGCCAGCCTAGAAATACTGAGGAAGAGGAACGTTAGAGGTAAGCGAATTCACTCCATCAAAAACTAACTCTCTCTCTCTGATAGCCTTCTTCTTCCCCAAGCGACCTAACTTGAGCGTCGGAGGGTCTTTCCGGCACACCACCGCCGGGCAGCTCACCATTTTTGTGTTGCAGAGAAAGACGCCGTCACGAGAAGCTCGACGTCCAAGGAGTACGGAAAGCAGATGATATTTCGTCCCCGTGCAGATACAATGAAAATGACTGAAAAGTAAATAAGCACAAGTTAAAATAAAGAAAAAGACAAACCTACTGCAGTATTTTAAGATTCTTTTTTAGAAAGCAAACATCAATACATTAAGGTTTTTAGACAACCAAGTATAATAGAATATTTTTAGAAAGTTAGAAAATATATTTTGGATAAATTATTAATAGGTCTTAATAGTTGAATTTAATTTCAATTAAGTCCTATTGAAAATAAGTCCTAATAAAATTGTGACCAACAATAATTTTTTTTGACGATTTTTTACAATGTTGCTAAAAGTGACTTTTTTTGGTCATATTTTTCATAAATTATCCTTAAAACTTACAATTGATAATGTTTTTTTGTGAAATTTTTTTTAAACTGTCACTGAAAGTTGAAAATTAGTAATTTTTTTTGTGATGACTTTTTTTTAAAAGTGTTTGATGAAAAATGCTATTAATTCTCACATGACCTATTAGACAATAAGTTTAACTATTATGACATATACACAAGTCCCCATATATTTTTACTACATTTGTACACTGTATTTTTTTTAAAAAAATATTTTAAGTATTTTATTTTATTTTTTAAAATTTTAAAATATTTTAATTTTTTATTTAAAATTAAATATTTATTTTTTTAAAATTTAGATCGCACATATATATATATATTTAAATCATAACAAATTATTTGGCCAATACTTAAAAAAATAAGAAAATATTTTTTTTTGAAAAAATGTAATAATAATAATAATAATAATAATAATAATAATAATAATAATAATAATAATTTTTTTAAAGAACAATATAAAAAAATGATTTTTTTTTTTTGTTAAATAGAGTTTTGAAAAGAGTTTGATTATAAATTTAAAAAAAAAAAAATTTAATTGAGTACTGAAAATTTTGTTTGATTATAAATTTTAGGACAAATTACCTACACCCTCTTGAGATTTAACTAAATTACAGATTTTCATAGGGTTTCAAATATTACATCTCGCCCCATTGCAATTAACGTCATTGATAGAGATAGTAAATTGACTAAAATACCCCTAACTGTGTTATGTAGATAAATGATGATATTTGGCTGACACATCATGTCGAGTCAATCAATAGGTTGCTTAGTACTTGTTTTAGAAATTTTTTTTAAAAAAATTAAAAATTAATTTGGTTAATAATTAAAAAATAAAAAATAATTATCATTTCATATAATTTTACTTTTGAGAGGTTAGAAATAATTTTTACAAATTAAATATATTTTTATTAAATTAGTTTCATTTTCAAAAAAAAAATTGAATTTTTTTTCTAAACAACAAATCAAACATGGTTCCAAAAACTTAGGTAGCGTTTGGTTTAGAACTCAAATCATGATTTGAATAAAAAAAATCTCAAAACTCTTTAATTTGTTCTGAAAATTATTTTTTATTTGTTATGCTTTTCAAAAAGTATTTTTTTTTATTTTTATTTTTGAAGAAGAACATTTATTTATTTATTTGAAAAAATATTTTGTTATTTCTTAAGTATTAACCAAATAATTTTTTATGATTTAGATATATATGAATGATCCAATTTTTTTTTTTAAATTTAAAAAATATTGAAAAAATTTAAAATATTTGAAAAATAATATAAAATATTTAAAATTAAAAAAATATTTAAAATAAAAATTACATATTTAAAATATTTTAAAAAATACAATGCATGAATATAGTAAATACAGCGCACATTAAAAAAAATAAATATTTATAATAAAAAATATTTACCCTAAAAAGATAAAATTAATAAATCTTTAAAAAAAATTTAAAAAATAAGCCCAAAATTTTTTAAGATACACCTTAAAACTCTTTTCAAAACTCATAGACAAATTACTTTTTCTTAATTTCCTTTTCCATATAACGTAGTTCTTTTTTAAATTTTGTTGGCTTATCAAAGGAATTTTAGGTTAAATCAGATTGTTTAGTGCTTTGGAAAGGTACCGGGAAAAATATTGTCCATCAAGATATATTTTGGCGATGTCAGTATGCTTTTGTTAATAATTCCTAACATTTAGTTCGCGACAAGGGATAAATTATTATGCGAATATAAACTTCAAAGAGTGAGATGCAATTTCTAAAATCTCAAAAAAAATCAATAATTTAACTAAACATCAAAGGTGGTGTCAGTAATTTATCTTAAATTAAAAAAATAAAAATTAAATTTTTTTTTTGGATTTAAATCATGTAAATCAAAACGTTATATGGTTGCTCAAAGACCACTTATGCATAATGGTTCCGGTCAAATAATCCATCTGCAAAAATTAATGATGCTAGCTCATCATATCAGAACAAAATAAATATATTAGAGCAAAAACATATCACTCAAAGAAGAGTAAAGATTTGGGGTGACTGCTATGCACCCAGCACTATTGGCACTATTGTACGGCCTTATGAGTTTATTTTGGAGACCGTTTTAATAATCCGAATTGTTCACATTTTAAAATATATCGATTAGAACAAACTTACAAAAAATTAAGTTAATTGGATATCGTTAATTCTTTCAACCACACAAATTTGTATCTTTAAAAATAAATGACATTGTGATTTAAAATTTTAAAATGAATACAAATGTGTGTGGATAAAAGGGTTAACGATATCCAATTAACTTAATTTTTTATAGGTATATTTTACTCAATATACTCTAAAATTTGAACGATTCGAATTATCATAACGAACTCCGAAATAAACTCATAAAACCGCACCTGCTGTGCTGGGTGCACAGCAGGCACCCCCATTCCAAGAAGTAATCTCACTATCACCGTTGGCGAGGGAACACGTCAAAAAGATAAATTATTGAGTTAACATCGTAGAAGATATCCTTACCATACCTTACCTTTGCTTCCAAAAAACCCTTTTGAGGAGCGAACACGTCAAAAAGAGAAATTATTGAGGTAACATGGTAAAAGATATCCTTACCATACCTTACCTTGAGTTAACATGGTAGAAGATATCCTTCCTTGCCTTAACTTACCTTTGCTTCCAAAAAAACTCTTTTCATCAAACTATTTAATTCAAACTTGCGGTCTCGGAGAGAGAAGAGAATCAGATTATTACTCTCGTCTACCTCTGAATCCTTACCTTACCTTACCTTTGCTTTCAAAAAACCCTTTTGATCAAGTTGTTTAATTCAAACTTGCAGTCTCGTCTACCTCTGAATCCTTTCCTACTCGGTTTTGTGAGTATTGCACTGAAGTATCTTACACCCACTCTCTGGTTTTCCAATTTCTTGTACTTGGTCATGGGAGATTTACCAGCTCCGGTGGCAATGTTAGAACAGAGAAGACGAGCTGTTAAGAAAGATGGATCAACTCATATAACTTGAAGAAAAATTTAAACATGGGATATATTTGAACAAAGAAGAGCTTAACATGATTAAGTAGAAAGATGAAATAAGTTGGTTGATTGATGAGTATGATGAGATTTTTAACGATCTAAAGAAGTTCATTGGTCAAAGACAACCACAGTTAGTTCAGTCAAAAGAAAGTGAGCTTACAGCTCTCACAGAAATTATATACTTAGGTTCACTTTTTGACTTGTCATCAAGCAAAGAAAAGGCTGATTTAAACAAGTTGAAGAACATTGAAAGAAATAAATTTGTAGGACTTGAAAATGTAGATTTTGATAAGATTGGAAAAATAAGCAAAGAAATGACACGACAGCTCAGTGATCCTTGGAGCACACATTCGAGTCATTTGCAAGTATGCAAGGAAAGTGTGGCTGATGTTTTAGATCCATCTTCAAATTCGTGTAAGTTGACTAGGCATATTTTTTAATTTAATTTAATTTTCCTGCTTGAGTTATATATGTATAGTTCTTTGCTATTAATTTATGGCATGTCCATAACTTGCAGATACCGAGCTAAAATCAGTTTTGGACCGTATTGTCTCTTCAGATCACTTTAATGTCCCCATAAATGAAATGTTGGTGATAATTACAAATAAAACACTAGAAAATAAGAATAATAGAAATTACAAAAACTATTGTAAGGGCTGAGGCGCAGGAAATTCGCTCCCTTTAAGGAGATTTAAACCCTCTGCGGTTAGGCAAAGCCTCACACCGGTGCAGAAAAAAAACCTTGACTTGTCCCCCCCCAGGATACAACAGCTCGACTAAGTCGTATGGTTCACTAATACTGCACAATTGGTTGAACCCTGATAATCTCACTCAAGACATAACAACACAACCAAAACTTCTTCTCTCGTATGTTCAAAGATATGACATAAGTTCAATATATATAGAAATGAAAACTTCTTAGGCAAGGTTCTTGATGGATAAGAATTGGTGGACTTGACCAAGACCTTGGATGGCTTACCTTGGAAGTCTTGGAATGGATAGGAATGGGAAGACTTGGAGAAGACTAGGAAGACTTATTTAGGAAGTCTTGGAGACTAAAATGGGAAGCAAACTAGGTAGAAAAGAAAAGAGAAACAACCTATGACACATTATAATATTAAAATACCTGCTAACATTCCCCCACCTATTTTAATATTATAGGTAACTAAAACTGAGATTATTAGGCAAATAAGGATATTATGCATCATGGTAGGTGTGCTCTGCATTGAACCTCTATTAGTGAAACAATAATATCTACTCCAGAGCCAATAGTATGCTTAGCATTGAACTATGACTGCTTAAGGGAAATAAATAATTATTGCACACACATAATATTCCAGGTGTTCACAAAAGCTTTAAAAGCTAACACATTACGGCCTTGTGCGATCCCAGGATTCATGAGTGTGTTTGAGAATTAGCCCAAATCTCATAGGTAGCAGCCCCACTACCACACTGACATAGGTGAATTCTGTCAAGGGTGCTCCTGTAACTATGACACCCCACTCAATAAGAGCTACAGAAATTCATTAAGAGTTTTTTAATAACTCAACCTCTACAATGTTACAGGATAAATGCACTTACATCATAAGGATGGGTAAAAAGTAATTTAGTGCATTTCTCACGGCCATCATATGATCGTTTTTCTTATTGAACCCAGTTACAGGATCTCTGGTCCCTGGGTTGAGTATCCTCATACATGGCTCCTGCTATATTCAATGGGCTTCAACCCCATCCCCCTCGATGTATTCCAGACTCTATCTCTTGCTAAGGCCTTAGTTAATGGATCTGCAAGATCATCACCAGATTTAATATAATCCACATTTATAATGCCATTATTCATATAAGATCTCACAGTACTGTGTTTTCTTCTGATAGGTCTGGATTTACCGTTATAATAACGGTTATTAACTCGACCAATTGCTGCGGTGCTATCACAATGAATTAATATAGGTGGAATCGGTTTTTCCCAATAGGAGATTTCATTTAACAAATCTCTCAACCAATTTGCTTCTTCACTAGCTGTAGCTAAAGCAATAAGCTCAGCCTCCATTGTTGAATTAGCAATAATGGTTTGTTTTTTTGATTTCCAACTTATAGCACCACCTCCCAATGTAAATAAGTAACCAGTGGTTGATAATGAATCACCTGACAAGGTATTCCAATCGGCATCACTGTAACCTTCAAGTACTGCAGGATACTTATTATAAAACAAGCCATATTTTATGGTACCAGATAAATATTTCATAATACGCTCAATGGCTAGCCAGTGATCACTGCTAGGCTTGCTAGTAAACCTGTTAAGTACTCCAACTGCATAGGCAATGTCAGGTCTAGTACAGTCAGTCGCATAACGCAAACTACCAATCATACTAGCATATTCCTTTTGATTAATTACATCCTCATCATTTTCAATAGGAAATAAACGCACATGAGGATCAAAAGGAGTAAGAACATGCTTGCAGTTATAAAAATTATATTTTCTCAAAATTTTCTCAACATAATGCGACTGATCAAGAAATATACCATCACAGGTTTTGGTAATTTTCATTCCCAAAATATAATTAGTCTCACGAAGATCTTTCATATCAAAATGGCTACTAAGCATATTTTTAGTTTCCACGATGATATGCAAATTAGAGCCAAATATAAGTAAATCATCTACATAGAGGCTAATAATGACATGTGAATTCTTTTCAGATTTATAGTAAATGCATTTATCACATTCATTTGTTTTATAGCCATTCTCAATCATGCAGGAATCAAATTTTTCATGCCACTGTTTAGGGGCCTGTTTTAAGCCATATAGGGATTTAACTAGCTTGCACACTTTGCTTTCCTGACCGGGTTCCACAAAACCCTCAGGTTGATTCATATAGATTTCTTCACCCAGGTCTCCATTTAAAAAAGCTGTTTTAACATCCATTTAATGAATTTTTAGATCATGAATTGCAGGCACTGTAATTAATAATCTAATGGATGTAACTCTAGTAACCGGAGAAAATGTATCAAAAAAAATCAAGATCTGCTTGTTGTTTAAAACCTTTTGCAACAAGCCTTGCTTTATATTTATCAATAGTTCCATCCGGTTTAAGTTTTTTTCTCAAAACCCATTTATAGCCAATAGTTTTACAACCTGGTGGTAAATCTACTAATATCCAAGTTTTATTGGATAATAATGATTCCATCTCATCATTTACAGCTTCGTTCCAAAAAACAGAGTCAGGAGATGCCAAAGCTTCTTGTAAAGTTAATGGAGTTTCCTTCACATTAAAAACATGATAATCAGGGCCAAAATCTTTTTCTATTCTGGCTCTTTTACTCCTTCTAGGTTCAAAAACTACAGTGTCTTGGTTTTGTAAAAGAGGAGTAGAGGAACCGATTTCAGATAAAATATTTTCTTGATAATTTTGACCCCCACCATTTTTAGATTTAAAAGGAAATTTTCCTTCATGAAAAATTGCATCACCTGATTCAAAAATTATTTTGTTTTCAATATCAAAAAATCTATAGGCTGTACTATTTGTTGCATATCCAAGAAAAGCACAAGTGGCAGCTTTCACACCTAATTTAGGTCTTTTAGGGTCCACAAGTCTAACAAAAGCTAGACAACCCCAAACCCTCAAATATCTCAAATTTTGCTTATGCCCTTTCCACAACTCAAAAGGTGTAACTTTTGTTTTTTTATGTGGCACTCTATTCATGACATAACATGTAGTTAAAATTGCTTCTCCCCACAAATTTGAAGAAGCACCTGCTTCAATTAGCATAGCATTTGTTAAATCAGTTAAAGTTCTAATTTTTCTTTCTGCTACACCATTCGATGCAGGTGAATATGGTGGAGTAGTTTCATGGATTATTCCCAAAGACTGAGCAAACGAGTTGACTCCAAAAGATTCATACTCCCGACCTCTATCACTCCTATACCTTTTAATTTTTTTATCGAATTGATTTTCAACTTCAAGAAGGAATTCTTTAAATTTTTCAAAAGCATCACTTTTATTTTTCAACAAGTATACATAAGTGTATTTTGAAAAATCATCAATAAAAGTGATAAAATATCTATTTCCACCACGTGTTAAAATTCCTTCAAATTCACTTAAATCAGTGTGAATTAATTCTAATAATTCAGTATTTCTCACCACACTTTTATGAGGCCTTTTAGTTATTTTTGCTTGACTGCAAATTTCACATTTCTCAAACTTATTTGTTAGTTTGGGAATTAATCCTAAACTACTCATGACTCCCACATATCGGCTATTAATATGACACAGACAAGCATGCCAAAAATTCATAGAAGACAGCATGTAAATAGAAACATGTGCTTTCTTATTCTCAACATTTAATTTAAACATTCCATCACAGGCATACCCTTTCCCCACAAATATGCCTTTTTTAGTGATTACATATTGGTCAGATTCGATAGTCTGCTTGAAACCAGCTTTATTGAGCAAATAACTTGACATCAAATTTTTCCTCATGGACAGTGTGTACAACACATCTTTTAAAACAAGCACACGTCCCGAGGTAAAATTCAGCTCAACATCCCCACACCCGAGCACCTTGGTTAAACTGGAGTCACCAAGCATAACAGTTCTCTCCTCATTAAAAGGAGTGAAATCTTTGAACCAATCTTTATCATAGCAGACATGCCTATTGGCACCAGAGTCTGCCCACCACCCTTTTACAGCTTGAACCATAAAAATATCTGTGATCATAGCTACAAATGGTTCCTCGGTAACATTAGCCTATGGTCGAGACTGTTGTTTCCGAAATTTGCAAGTTCGAGCAATATGCCCACTTTTGCCACACACAAAACATGTCACATTTGTCAGATCTTGTGAAGGGGGTTCTTGGTTCCATTTCTTTTGCCTCGGGTAATTTTTATTTTGTGGCCTTCCAGTATTTTTCCAGATTTTCTTAACTGGCTTCAAGTGACTATTTTTATGAAATCGACCTTTAGGTAAAGTATTTCCAGAAGTTAAATTTACCTTTGCAGTGGAATGCTCTTGTGTCATAAGCGCATCTTGTCCTCGTGCTTCCTCCTCCACTCGTATCCGTGTGATTAGAGTCTCCAAGGACGTCTCTTTTTGCTGTGATGCATCGACTTCTGGAACTCCCTCCAAGATAATGGAAGTTTGTCAACAATACCTGCTACAACAAGATTGTCTCCAATTTTGATGCCTTCAAATGTAACTTCAGCTACTAGCATCTGAAAATCTTGAACTTGCTCCACTACTGATTTTCCATCTATTATCTGATAGCGGAAAAAATGACTTGCAGCATATTTTTTAGCGCCTGCCTCTTCAGTGTCATATTTATTCTGCAAGGCTTTCCAAATTTTCTTGGCAGTGGTGTAAGCAGTATCATAATAATCGTAAAATTGATCTGAAAGACAATTCAAAAGATAGTATCGACATTTATACTCATCTGTGTTGTATTTCTCGATTTTTTCAAGATGAGCAGCATACTCCTCGTCGGTCATGTCTTCAGTGGGGACTTGTTCGAATTTTTCTCGGTTAGGATATAGACCACCTTGAGGAGACTGAGGTAGAAAAGCACTTTGCCTTTCTATCTCTTGAAATGAGCTCCCTTGAACCGGAAGGGCTTGTTGAAATCGCCGATATTCTCGTTGAGCTTCTCCAGTACTGGCTCCATGGATTTTTGCTAATTGAATCTCCTTAAAATTGTTGGTGATAATTACAAATAAAACACTAGAAAATAAGAATAATAGAAATTACAAAAACTATTATAAGGGCTGAGGCGTGGGAAATTCGCTCTCTTTAAGGAGATTCAAGCCCTCTGCGGTTAGGCAAAGCCTCACACCGGTGCAGCAGAAAAAACCTTGACTTGTCCCCCCCAGGATACAACAGCCCGACTAAGTCGTATGGTTCACCAATACTGCACAAATTGGTTAAATCCAAAGCTTTATCATACACACCCTTTTTATTTGCCTGATAATCTCACTCAAGACATAACAACACAACCAAAACTTCTTCTCTCGTATGTTCAAAGATATGACATAAGTTCAATATATATAGAAATGAAAACTTCTTAGGCAAGGTTCTGGATGGATAAGAATTGGTGGACTTGACCAAGACCTTGGATGGCTTACCTTGGAAGTCTTGGAATGGATAGGAATGGGAAGACTTGGAGAAGACTAGGAAGACTTATTTAGGAAGTCTTGGAGACTAAAATGGGAAGCAATATAGGTAGAAAAGAAAAGAGAAACAACCTATGACACATTATAATATTAAAATACCTGCTAACATGAAACATTTCAAAAATGTAGCAGCAAGAAGGTAAAAGTATGTAGATTTGTAGATTAGTTGGTAGGATCTCTTGATAAAAGCTTCTTTTAGGAACTAAATAATTGAATAAATAAAAAAATTGTGGAGGGAATTTTTGTTGGTTGATGCTCTGCTTTAGGCTGATAGTATATGGTTGATGGTTTCTTTTGATCAATGGCTTGAGTTGTTTGTTTGATGGGTGTATTTTGTTTGCTGTTTTGCTTTTATCTTCATTTAGGTGGTTTTGTGTCATGGTCTTGCCATCTTGACTTGGATTTTGCTTTTGATTGACTTGTTGAGTTTGCCAACTTTATTGAGATATTCTTCTTAAATTACTATACTTTTATCCTAGTCCATTTTTATTGATGTGATTTCATTGTACTGCTCGTACTTATTTTTTCATCAATAAATTTTTATTTTGCTGATAAAAAAGAGAAAGAAAACTGATCAATGATAATCGTCCCTAATTTTGACAAGTTCCAACTTGCACCTGTTATTCCTAATGGCTTCGTTTTTGAACAAAACGGTTTGGGCCTGTGTATTCTTTCCACCAATAGTAATGCCATGTGGCGGTCTCTCATTGGCCATGCCAATTTGTGTATCGAGAACTATATGCAGTTATTTTTCTCTTTTCTAGTGTTGGTTTCTTGTTTTTTCATGTTGTCCTTGGATTGCTCTATGAACAAGAAGAATGATATACTGATTATTTACATATAATAATCACAAGAGTCTGGCAAACTAAATAAAATTTGGATGGGCTCTTGCATCACACAATGGTCAAATTTTATTACAGGAAAAGTTGTTTTCTCCTCTTTTGTATTTATTTTTTTAATTTTCTCAATTCTTTTGCTATTTATTGGAAAATTTTGCTTCAAATTCAATTGTTCAAATAACCCATTGCAACCTATATGATGTATCGAATAAAAGGATGTATCGAGAAAAAAACAAAAAAAATATGCAATGTATGTAACTATTCGTAGATGCTAAGCCCATCATGCACCGTTTCTTTAGGTTCGCAAACATGATAAATTGGAATAAATTAGGGTCTTTTTTGGAAAGAGACATGTACTAAACACCTTTATCCTATTCTTACTTTTATTTGTAGTATACTAGATAGACATAATTGACATTTTTAAAATATGCATTTGTTTTGGATGAATTTAATCATGATCAACCTCTATTTCAGTAAGGCATTGGTCTGCATGAATGTGTAGATCAATCATTATTGGGCTAGATTATAATACTTTTTAAAAAACGATTACAAGGTTTTGTAATAACAATGAAGTTGGTTAGCCAGATTGTGAGTATTTGTGATCCTCACAACATTGTTCTCATGTATGCAATTTTGTGGTTGGTGGTGTGTTGAGCCTACAATTTGTTCTTCTTTTAGCTCTTTTGAGACTAATTTTTTAAGGTAAAATTCGAGCCAATCATAATTTTTTATTTTAAGAGTTAAATTTATGTTATTATTTTGGATTTTATAATACTCTATTGTTATATATATACATATTGTCAGTGTCAAACGTCTATTGATAGCTTGCTTTGATAGTGTCATATTCTTTTTTTTGACTATAGAAATGGCATGGTGGTACTCTTAATCATTGGATGGAAGAGTACAGAGTGGAAATGGTGGTGAAGTCAACAGTTCAAGCGGGCAATCAACGTCTTGAAGAAGCAAGGCTCACTGATATTGGAAGATATATAATTCGGTTAGTGTATATATGTTTTTACTACTTAAAATTTCTTCAAAATGTTGTAGTTATTAGTTATAACACTTTGATATATTTTTTTTGATCAGCGAAATAAAAGATTTTATTAAGAAACTGAAAATGAAGTGCAAACAAGGCAAGGGAATAGAATTGCATCATTGTTTAGAAACCCCGCGTCCCAATGTGCAACTTCCCAGCCACAAACACCCAAGAGTTGGAAAGATTCCAACTCAGCACCTCAGAATAAACACTAAAGCAAGCAGCCCTTTATAGTACTAGTAAGGGCCCAAGCAACAGAAAGAAAAAACCAGTAACAACACTACCAGTCCAAATCCAGAATTTTAACAAAATGGAATCTGCTGCAAATTATACAGGAAATCATTGACAGAAAATGACACTCCCTTGAGGTTGAACTTCACCCAAATGGAAATTCTGACTTTAATGAGTTCACACAATTCTTCCCTATTAGGTTGAGCCAAGGTTTTAAAATGCGGTGTTACGTAACGGTTTCGGCCGTTACGTAACGGTTTCGGCCGGAGGCACCACGCGTTACCCCCGATTTTGCGGTGTGATTGAAATTCACACCTGTATCGGCCGTTACGGCCGACATAGCGGTCGTAACGGTGGCGTAACGGCCGTAACGGCCCGTTACACCCGTTACACAGCTTCTTTGCTGATTATTTTCATAAAAAACAAAAGAAAAGGGAAGAGGAAAGAGGGAGATGAACCTGGTCGAAGCTCGAAGACTGATGTCGAAGCTCGAAGACTGAGGTCGAAGCTCAGTCGAAGCTCTATCCCGTCGATCAGTCGAAGATCGAAGCTCCATCCGGTCTCTCTCTCTCGCCTTCTCTCTCTCCCTCGCGATCGCGATCGCCATTGCTTCCCCTTTTCTCCCTCTCCCTCTCTGTCGTTTGCCCTAACTGTCTTCCTTCCCCCTTTTCCCCTTTTCTTCTTCCTTTCCCCGACTCTGTCTATTAGTCATCTAATCTATCTATTATTATAATATTAATAGTAATAGTTAGTAATAGTTAATAACTATAATAATAATAGTAATAGTTAATAAACTATAATAATAAATATTATTATAACTATAATAATAAATATTATTATTATATATCACATAATATATAATATATTTATTATATAATATATTTATTATAATAACTATAATAATATATAATAATAATAGTTAATAACTATAATAATAATAATAACTATTATTATTATATATTAAATAATAATTATTATATAACATATAATATATTTATAAGATAATATATACTTGTATATATTAATAAAATAAAAATAAACACATATATGTAAAATAAAAAAAAAATTAATTAGAATACATTGTTTAAAAAATATAATAAATAAATTAAATAATTAATGTATATTAAAATAAATATATATAATATAACTCATCTCCATAAATTTTTATTTGTTATTTATATAATATAACTCATCTTCATATAATAAATATATATATTTTTAAAACAAACTATTTAATATATATATTTTTTTATTTCTTAAAAATATCTTTATAATTTATTTTTTTAATTTTTATATGATTACATTGGCATGTAAAATCCAAATGTATAAATAGTAGTTGTATTTTTTTATAATTATTTTATTTAGTATTTAATTTTAAATATTTTTTTACAATCATTTCATTTAAAAATATTATTGCATTTTATAAATTTTTATAAATAATTTTAAATATTATTGCATGTTTTTTACAATCATTTCATTTAATAAATGTAAATATTGTTTATTTAGTTAGTTCAAGTTTTGCTGAAAAATAATTTTGTAAACATGTAAAATAAATTTAAAAAATGTATCAGTGATGCAGAATTCAAATTAAAAAATGCCACGACAAAAGGGTGCCAATGATGAACCCCCGAGTGATGATATTGGTTGGAAATTTGGAACTCAAGTTGAAGGCACTAGGCATCATATTATTTGTAAATTTTGTGGACATCACATTAAAGGTGGGATTATGACATTAAAGGTGAAAAATAATTTTATACATCTAAGTCCAATAAAAGAAAATTTTGCCACAAGGCTAATATGAATTTATGACATATAAAGTCATTAATTATTGAAATAAAATGTAAAAAAATTCATTTTCTAGTGATTTAAAAATATAAAATATATTGGATCATACTTAAAAATTATGAAAAATTTATCAAAATTTATTTTAAAACCTAATAAATATGATTCTAAAAAAAAAATATGCGTATCGGTAAGTTTTTTATAAATTGTGCGAAAAATAAAAAAATTCACAGTTCCGGTAACCGCAACCGTTACGCTGCGGCCTTTACACCCCGCAACCGCAACCGCGTCACCGCTACCGTTACGGCGACCGCAACCGCTTTTCAGAACCTTGGGTTGAGCTCTTTTGAATAGACATTCATTCATATGCTTCCATACTGACCTCAACATTGCCCAAGGGTTACTTTCCACGTTTGTTTTTCTACTTTTCTGAAAGAAACCCCACCCCACCATTGCAATAGCTCTTTCACTGAACCTGGTGTTACCCATTGGGTTCACCACCAATTTAGAATATTTGACCAAACACACCAACTTAATGGGCAAAGCAATAAAACATGATCCACTTCCTCATCCCGATTATTATAGAATACACAAGAGGTACTGGTACTTCCATTGAGGATGCCGATTCGCTTTAGGAACACAGAGGTCTTGACCTTTCCTTTCCACGCACCCCAACCGAAGAACTGAACTTTAGGTGGAGCAATGTTTTGCCATAGCAGCCTTGAATCTTGCTTATAAGACCATTAGCTGACTCAAGCCAATTGTACATTGAAGCAGTGTTGAAAATACCAGATGAAGATGCTTTCCAAACTGCTCCGTCTTCTTGATACAAACTGGTAGTCAGAGTCAGCTGAAGGAGATTCACCAGCCTTACCATTTCATCGTTTTCCCAAGCAAAAAAAGCCTTCTGAAATTTAACCTCCATGATCCTTCCTAATCCTTTCGTTGCGAGATCATCATGAGAGAGTCTATCTTCTTAGTTGACAAAGTAAGTAACCTTGGAAATTTATCTTTAAGAGTGAAATTTCCAGCCCATTTATCAAAATGTTTACATCCCATTTTGACTAGCCCTAAGAATTTGGCGCTTTGCTCTAGGCACCCAACGATGAAAATCGGAACACACAAGATTTCGATATCTCCAGCAAAAGTCATGTCTAAAATTGGATCTAAACTTTACACCCGTTTTGGCCAACTATTTTTAGACCATTAAAACCATTTTCAAATTGTTTTTAGCCGTGTAGAATCCAATCATTTCTGTGATGTTCAAGCTCACCATTTCAAATCAAAACATTGTACTTTTCGGTAACTGAGCAAAGACAGAGTGTAAATGAATGGAAAGGAGGAAAATCCTTTGGAAAAATCCTGTTTTCACCTCATTTTTGCCCTGGACATACAAAATATAAATAGCCGGACAACTTTTATGCATAGTCGTACACTTTTATATTAGTTGTACAATAAAGTAATGGCCGAACAATTTTGTGATGGCCAGACAAACTTGGCCAGAAATAGAGCAGTTTCTAGAAAATGGTCTCCCATGCATGTGAAGGTGCCACCTCCACAATTCTCATGGGAATTGCGGAGCAAGGCACCTCCTGGCCTATAGATACACCCTTTAATTAGTATTTTCAAGGGTTGAAAGGTTTAGATGAATTGTATAAGCATAGAGACAACCAAACACTCTATAAGCTTTGAATTCTTCTAATTCTCTCTCTCTCTCTCTCTCTCTCTCTCTCTCTCTCTCTCTCTATACATACACCTATATATACAACTCCATGCTTGAAGACTTGAAGCTTTTGGTTGAAGATTAGAGGCTGAATTCAGACGTTTGAGGGTGCCCAGAGCCTGAATTTTTTACTTTCTCACCTCTCAAACACCCTATTTTCTGAGTTTCTTTGATTATTTAGATTGTTTATAGACTTGTATAGAGGGTAATAGTCTCACCCTATGCTTTGTTTTCATATCTGTCTTGTTTTCTTTCATTTCCTTCTTGTTTTCTCTCATTTTCTAACCAATTTTCTCATTATCCAAACATGTTTAACTCTCATAATTCAGTCCTTATTCATACTTTGATAAGCTATTGTGATAGTTTTGTGGGGTTAATTGGGTGATTCATGAGTTTAATTGGGTGATTGGAGAGTTTTTATTTTCATTTTCTCATATTTTCTTCTTTACTTTCTTGGAAGCCAAACATGGCTTCCACCTGGAAATGGCTTGCAATCTAATCTCCACATCCACGTTTACATGGATTTGATAATCAATTTACTCTTTTCCATAGGTAGAGATGTAGATTCTTTTCTATTTCTTTGATTTCAATCTCTCTTTTTTATAAGTTACTTTTATGATCATCATTGATTTTTCCATATCTTGATGATCAAAGAAGTCTCTCATTTCATCATCTTCTCTATGATGAGCAAGGTAGTTCTTACCTTAGTTCCTTTCTTCATTTTACTTCTATGATCATCACATGATTTTTCTATATCTTTGATAATCAAAGAAGTTCCATCTTCTCATGACTATTCCAGATGAGAATCGTGGATTTCTTTTATTTTGTTTCTTATTTCCATCCCTTGATTGCTTCCATAGTCATTATGTAATGATTCATATTGCTTGATGATTAAGGAAGTCAATCTATCTCTTCCTTAATTATTGTCATGATAGGAGGGGTAGATTACATTTATTTTAATATTTGCTACTCTTTCTTTTGTCTTTTGGTGATTGAGATTGAGATTGAGATTGAGATTCTCTATTTTATTGTTCATTTAGAAGCTTCTATGGCATAAGTGAATTTAATTCTCTCATTATTCATGATGATTGAGGATGAATTCATCCTGCCTAGCTTCTAGCGGCATTTTTACAGAATTTATAGCGATCCCGATTTTCCTTTTCTTTGTGTATTGTATTCCGGACTTGGTTCCGTGGTTGTGTTGTTGTCTCATTCACATTTCCTTCCCTTAATCTTTGTATTTGAGTCTTGGGTTGTGTTGGGCAGGTTTGAAACAGGTTGGTTGTATTTTGGAACCTAGAGTTGATGCCCAGATTTTGGCCTTCACGCTCGAGCGGGGCTTTTGACGCTCGAGCGGCCCCTTTGTTGTTGCTTATCCGCTCGAGCGTGAACCTTTGATTTTGTTACTTCGCTCGAGCGAGGAGTTTGACGCTCGAGCGGGGACCATGTCTGCAAAACTTCTGAGAGTGTGCAATCGACACTCGAGCGGCTCTTTTCACGCTCGAGCGTGAGTCTGTGTCTGACGCACGCTCGAGCGGGGCGATTTTTATATCACTTCGGGATTCGACTTTTTGGATCACTTTTTGGTTTCCTTTCTCTCTCTTACTTTTTGAAAAACACCATTGGAGACCACCACTCTCTAAAACCTCACCTTCTCTCTTAGATTTGATCTAGTTAGGGTGATCTCCTACCCTTGAGCCTTTACAAAAAGTGTGTTGATCGTTGAGGGCTACATTTTGATCTGAAAAGTTTGAAGTTTGGAGCACTTTGAGTTTGGTCCTCTTTTCCCTTTGAGCTCCAAATTTGAGGTAGGGATTCCTACTCATTCTTATGTGTTTTAACATAAATATTGAGCTATTTGTATAGATGGTTTGAGTTGGGAAATTTTGGGACTTAGGGTTTCAAAATGAAAAAAAAAAGGGGGTTTTGTTATTTTGACTCTTGAATATGTATTTGGGTTTCAAAATGATGGTATTGTTGAAGAGTTGTTGATATTTGAACCTTTGGGTTAATATTGAGAAACGGGGGAGAAAGCCCTAATTTGTGTATAAATTAATTGGTATAATTAATTTGGGAAAATTACGAGAATATGAAATTGAGTTGAATATATTGAAATTGGCTCATTGTGAGATGGAATAGTGAAGTTGGATTTATTAATCGCTCACTTTTGAAGTTGTTGATATTTATTTGTTGAACGTAATTATTATCTGTTTAGAAATAATTGTTTTGGGCTATCGGTAGAGGATAGTCTTGATTGTTGTAGACAATGCATGATGATTAGTAAAACTAATCAATGGGGTATGCATTGAATATGGCGGTTGATATAATACATGAATTTTATGTATTAGTTTGATTATGTATATGATATATGTTTATATACAGTTGTGTTGTGTGGGAGGAGATAGGGGATGTACTCTACAGTTTAGGAGAAGATAGGGGATGGACCTCTAAACCGATATTGTTTGACATGATACAGCACTAAAATGTGTGTCATATGTGGAATATGAAAGTGGTTTTGTTTGACATTGATTACAGCACTAAAATGTGTATCATATGTGGGAATATGGAAGTGTTTTGTCTGAGATTGATACAGTACTGAAAATGTGTATCTATTATGAAGCATGAAATGATTAATTTGAGTTGGTATTTCAATTGAAATAGAAAAGTTGTTGATATGGGATGTATCTCACTTAAGTATATGGGCCAGGTTCTGAGAGCATGGGTTGTGAATTGAG
>JAXFYN010001463.1:0-27320 GCA_036172215.1 Camellia granthamiana | reverse complement strand
AAACGTTTGTAAAATTTGTTAGTTTGCACATCATTACTCATATTAGAGATTTATTTAAGGTTAGTAAAAGAAAACTGGTAAAAAAAAAAATATTTATATAATATTACTCATTTGAAATAACAATTTTAGGTTTTTTTTTTTTAATGGGTGGAGCCTTTTTTAAATTAAAGAATGATAAAACTATATAGGCCTTAACTATAATTTTTGAAAATTTGGGGGCCTCAGTAACATTTATGGCCTAAAGCATTAGCATTGGTGGCCTAACCCTTAGGCAGGGCCTGAGAATGTCAATCAACCCCCACCCTATATCCCTGCCACTGATCCTTCACCATACTGACAAATCCTTCCTTCCTGAGCCACATATTCTTAAAGCAAGAGGGGACTCGGACCCCCACAAGTTGCCACAATCAAAAATAATGGCACATGATCTGATGTAGGTCTAGGAAGTCATGATTGACTCATATTTTAGATAGTGTCCTCCCCACTCCAGGGAAACAAGGAAAAATCTAATCTAGACATAGAACAACTATTGTGCCATGTAAAAGCTACCACCAACCAAAAGAAAATATACCTCCAAAGTCTCCTTGAGCGATAAAAAGTTGAGAAAATCCCTTGTAGCCTTTGCTTCATGATTCACACCCCAGTCTCTCACGAGGGAAACCTTACACCATTGAAGTCCCCTCCCAAACACCAAGCACAATTCCAAGATGCCTTTAGGACCATAAACCCCCAAGAAGGCCCCAACAGAAACCATCGCAACAACTTAACAAATGTAAAGTTATGCATGAAGGTAACGCTCATAACTTCCCCTCTAGACCTAACTGCTATTGAAGCCTCCCACCTAAAAATGGAAAAGACTTGGGTCTTAGTGTCTACTACTTTTTTTTTTTCTTTCAATATTTCCATGCCCTTGCGTACTTAAGAAATTAATGTACAAGAATATTGTCATGTCTTTGTTGTGCTAGTCCTATTTTTCGAATTTGTTAAGTCAAGGTTTCTATGTTGGGATGCTCCCAATGTGAACACCTACCAAAGCTTCAAAAGGGCCAAATTGTTGTTTGTTTTTAAGTAATTACAGAAAAAATAACAGTGATGAGTAAACCACAATCCATTTCCAAACATATGAACAAAACCCACATAAAATCTATCAAATTAGGGCAAAATATATATAAACTCTGGAATCAAAATTGAACTCAAAAAGGGCGAAAATCCATACCGTCCAATTATGCGTCTTAGCCAATCGTCTGGCAAGCGCATGAATGCAATATGCAACGTCGGCCCGAGGCCGAATTGCTGATGTGGCAGCAAAAATTTCTGAAAACAATTAACCCAAAAAAACCAAAAATTCACATACTAGCACAAATATTAGGAAACACCCAAACCCAAAAATAGAAAATTTGATCTGCTAGTCCAAAAATAAAAAATAAAAAATAAAAACTCACTCTTGATGTGTCTCTCTTTGGGTGGACACTCAACATGGTTGGTAGCTTTAACGATCGCAACATCAACATCCTAATTATATAACACCATCAAGAATTCAATATATGTACTAATTAATGTGTTATACGGATAGAGAGAGAGAGAGAGAGAGAGAGAGAGGGACCTTGAAATCGCTATTGATTTGGGCGAGGCCGACTTTGGTGTGGTCTTTGAGAGCGCCGTAGGCTTTTCGCCAAGTCTGCAGCGTCCCCATATTTCTCTGTCAATTAGTACTATTCCGGTGCCGTTGAGATCGCCCTCTCTCTCTCTCTCTCTCTCTCTCTCTCTGGCAATGGTGATTTTTTCACTTTACGTGTTGTTCTTTCTCTTCTCTCACTCTTTCTCTCGCTCTCTCCGCCTCGGTTACAGAAATGTGATGATGTTACCTTTTTTTTTTTTTTTTCTTCTCTCTCTCTCTTTCTCTCTGTTCATCTTCATTTTTTTTATTTATTTATAATTTATAAATACAAATGTAAAAGAGTGATTCTCCTTACTACTTTACCTGCTTGTACCTTTATATGAGATTTTTTTTCCAATTTTATTCATGTATAATTATCTGTGAGGATAAATTTTATTGTCTCCTTGCATTACGAAATTAAGTGAAATAGAAATATATTTTATTCTCATTTTATTTACCTTTCTCTTATTCTTTCCAAATCTCCTAACCAAACACAGCATAATATTTAATCCCTTCTCCTCTTCTTTTCTCAGTTTGTCTGCTCTCTTACACATTTTTTTTTCAAAAAGTAAGAATCATAATATTTTGATCATAGAAGAAAGAAATTGATGAAGAAACAATGATGAAAAACCATCAAACAAGTAAAATGACAAATTTTTTATTTATTTGGTAAGTTTTTGTTTTGTTTTCTGAATTGTTCTTTAACTTTATCCAATATCACATTGTCGAACAAAAAATATATGTTTAGCAACCAACTGTCGAATAAAAAATACATTTTCGATAACCCAAAGCTGAATGTTTTTAATTTGTTTGACTACTGATTACCGTGTATTTCTAGTTTTATTTTTTTATATTTTTATTTGTTTGCTTAGAAGAATTATACTTCTACTCATTGTAATAATGCAAATAATGTATTATTAGTGGACTCCAGTCATGAATTCATTATATACAAGGATTGAAAAGTTTTTTTTTTTATGAAATCTATTTTTTTTTTTTTTTAATTGTATTGAGTTTTATTAATAATTTGACGTATAAATACATTTATTATCTTTAAATTTTTAATAGTCGTCAAACATTAATTAAATGAATTTTTAACGTTGAGAAGAATGCTAGATTTGTCATTACTCTTTATTTTTCACTAGCTAAAGTACAAAAAAAAATATACTCTTTATTTTACCTAATTAGTTTAGCTATTATTTGTTCCAACCATACTCTTTATTTTAACCAATCATTCAAACTAACTTAACCAATTTTCAAAAAAACAAAATATTATATATCTTACTGTATTTTTCATAAAATGCCACATTTTAAGTGCTACTTAAATTTTTTTATTGATAGTAATTGCGATTATCAAAGGAGCTTAATGAATTTTTACTTAAGCTATTCAATTGTAAGTGTTGAATTACACTATCAAACATCACCTTAGCTAGCATATTAATTACATTGACCCTGTTTGGTACAGCTTAATTTCAACTTATTTCAGCTTTCAGCTTAATTTAAACTATTTTGATATGTTTGATTTAGTTTAACAATACAGCTTATAACTTTTTGTAAGTCAGAAATCAACTTATTCTTTGAGTGGGGCAGGAGAAGCTTAATTTATAAGTCAGAAATCAGCTTATGTTCATAGTTATAAGTTATAAGTTATAAGTTATAAGCTATAAGCTTTTAAGGTATAAGCTATAAACACTTTCCCGCAGCTCTACTAAATAAGGCCATTGGATAGAATTAGAGAATACATATATATATATGTGTGTGTGTATTGTTATGGTTGCAACCACTGATCTGCATCAATGAAAGACGCATTAAGGAAAGGAGAAACTTGTGTATCATTCAGTCTTTGGGCATATGGCACCCTCAGAGTCATATTAACTCCTGCAGCTCCGCACATGTACTCTCCATAGAAAACAGTCCTAAAAAAACAATTAATTAAATTAAATTAAACCATACATAAACAGAGAAGAAGAAGAATATATAATAATGGGTAATTTTAATTAATTACTGGTCTCTGGTGGAGTCATTGAAATCGTTCCATCCCTCAGGAGCAATGATATCAGTCATTTGTATGCAAGCAAAGACCACTGTGGAGAAGGGCCTCCATGCTCTACCTAACCATGTTCTTCCAGTCCCTCCCACACTGCAGTTCACAAATGCCAATCCATTGTTTTCATCCTTTGAAGCTCTTCCATGCGCCGTTACTACTCCGTTTATCACCTTCGCCCCTAGTCCCACTATGTTCGCAATCGAACTCAGCTGGCAACTCTCTATTCATTCATTCATTCATCCATTCATATTCATTATCATTATAGCCAAAATTGCAGAAGTATTGCCAAAGACACAGAGAGATAAGCAGAGTAGAGTATTATATATTACCTCATACAAGGACCTAGCATTGCCAAAGATGAAGTCAATTGAACCTTGGATATAGCAATCTTTGAAGTAAAGGTGACCCCTATCATCATGAAGGGTGTCTTGGGCTCCAAAGAATCCGCAACCCCAAAATGCAGCTTGGTCTCCTGCTATCCTAATTGACAATTATATATGAATTTTGAATATAGAATCAGATTCAGCAGCAACAATTGACAATTATATAATCATGATTCTAGTACAGGTACAAGTACAAGTAGTGGTGGTGATATTGTCATTACCTACAGCAACAATTGCAGCAGCACCAACAGAAGCAGATTCAACAGCAACAATTATATATGATTTTGTTGGTGATATTGTCTTAAAGCAATAGTTGAAGTACTAAAATATGTTGCATATTTTTTTTTGGTGTGGAGTGGGTTCTAAAGAAACAATAGCAAAATCAAAATGAATTGGGTAATTTTCCATTTCACAAGAATCAACAGGCCATAATTCAATAGAAAGGGACCTATTAATAATAATGACATGTATCAGCTCAACTATATGAATTTTGGCTTCGACATCAAGATACAAAATTGACTGCAAAAAATAGATGCAAGCTTTCCACTTCCCACAGATTTATGAAGCATAAGTCAATGGTGCGATCTAAAAAAACACATACAAAATAGTACAAGAAATCTGCCTAATCCCATACAAAATGATGGTTCCAATGCCTAATCCCATGCTTCAACCTAAAACTCCAAAGAGAGTTGGCTAATGTTCAAAATCATCTAGGCAGTCCCCTCCCACATTGAAGGACTTGACATGTGAAACTAAGGTGAGAGATACATGGTCATATATTATTAGATTAGAATTATATCAAATTAGACATCAATTATGTTTTTAAAAAAAAAAAACAATCAATGCTATATAGCCCTGAGACATATAACAAGTCCAATAACCATTATAACAACCATAAAATTGTTCACTCCAATGAAAATCAAACTTTAAAGACAAGTCGAACTCCAAAATTCCAACAATTTTAATAGTAATATCGTCAATCTAACGCCAATCAACCACATGACATGAGCACAAGTAAAAGGAGTATAACAAGAATATTCGAAACTTGAACTAGATAGGAAATTGTCGCCGTAGTATGGACGATAATGAATGATTTAATTAGTGGTAATAATAGACAAATTTTAGTACATCCTTCATAATACATATTAAAATTAGCAGAAATGTTTTAGGTGGGGTTCTTTGAAATAAGACTCTACACTCTACAGGCCCTTGCTTTGCCCTGCCTCTGTCTAGATTCAAAAGAGGGCAACAATCTTTGCATTTCTACAAATAAATAATATTTTTATGGAAGAAGCATTATCACATTCACATTTCCATTATCACATTCATGCTTGGGCCACATTTCTCTGCTCTACAACAACCCAGAAAGTTTCTTCTAATCCCACTTACAAGATCAAATTAATTAACAAAAAAAAAAATATATTGCGTTTGGTAGAGTTTTGTAAATATGATTTGAAAATATGAGTTGTATTTTGAGTTTATGAGTTTTGGAATTATGATTTGAGTGTAAAAAATTTGTTTGGTTATGAGTTTTGAAAAAAGTTTTGAAAAGAATTTTAAATTGAGTGGGGAATTTTTTATGTGACATGTGATAGTTGATACAAAAACTAACAACTCATAACCAAACACACAACTCAAAATTCTATACAAAACTCATAAAAAAAATTTAAAAATTCGAAAAATATTTTTAATTTAATATATAAAACATAACATGTGTCAATTCCAAAAAATAAAAAAATAAAAAAAAATTCACTGGCAGGGACGTCCTGTGGGTCGACCAGGGGACATCCGGGTGACAGAGTTTTCAAAGCAAAGCGTGAAATTGATTTTTAAAAACCGTAAACAAACACGCAACTCAAAAACACACCTAGAATCACATTTCCAAAACACAACCCAACAGAGCCTACTTTCACATCAAAAACAATCACAACTTAGAAAAAGTCAACAAATTCCTAAAAAGCCAATACTCAAAGCATGCCCATATGAAATGCAATGCTAAAAACAGACTCTGCTAACCTTAATGATCTAATTGCACTAAGCAAAACCTTTACATAACACTGAACCATGCATAGTTTGAATAGAATGATGTAAAAAAATGAGTGAGACAAGGGTTTCACAGTTTTAAAGGAAAAAAATTCAGTTAGTGTGCAAATGAAATCCACAATTCGCATGTGCAATAAATGATTTCAAAAATTAATCCAGTTGAAGGGGGATCATAGGTAGAGAAATAGGGGGTTTGTAGAGAGGTTTAGGAAGAGGGTTTCACATATAGGAGATGTCGGAAGATAGGTTTTGGTGGTACAGAGTGAGGGAGTTGCAGCGATGGGGAAAGGAAGGTTCAACATAGGGTTTCGCAAGTAGGTGCGTTGAAGAGGGAGTGATGAGTGCGATAGGGTTTTGCCGACCATGAAGAGGAAGAATAGATAGATTGACAAGGATACATACCTGAATGAGGAAGAGAGCTGCAAAGATGTGAAACGATGGAGTTGAGACTTTGTGGGAAGCGATTTCGCGGGCAAAGGGTTTCAATACAATTTGCAGAGTGGCTTAATGCTCTTCGTATGTAGCCAGCGGGTAAGATGGATGGTAAAATAGCCAGCCCTTTAACCAGTCCATTGGAGGATCCAAAATGCATTGACTAAAATGTCTAACATGTCTATTTTAGCCCACTTTTGGAGTTGCTCTTATAAAGACATCACATGGTAAATAATTAGATTCACTTTTATCATCCATGTATTAGTGGATGAAAGAATGTATATGCTATTCGTATTCATCAATTTTGTATGCTTATCAGTCCTGATGTAATAATTACCAAAATTACGAATTGTGATAACATGTCTGATTGATAAATGCAAATAATAACAGATTTTATATATATTTTTATGGATGTTCGTACACTTGATATTTTTATGAATATTTTTATGGACACTTTTTATGTATAATTTTATGAATGCCTGTTTGATTTATAAATGTTTTTTATGGATGCTTGAAAGAAAAAGTAAGATTGCGTTTGGTAAAGTTTTAGAATTATGATTTGAGAATAGAGTTGTATTTTGAGTTTATGAGTTTTGAAATTATGATTTGAGCGTGAAAAATTTGTTTAGTTATGAGTATTGAAATGAGTTTTGAATTAAGTTTGAATCAAGTAATGCGACATAGGATATTTGATTAAAAAATTTACAACTCATAACCAAACACACAACCCAAAATTCAATTCAAAACTCATAAAAAAAAAAAAATTTAAATCCCAAAATATTTGTTATTTGAAATATAAAAATAACAAGTGCAAAAATAAAATAAAATAAAATAAAAAAACGAACACTGTTCCGGTTAACTGGCCGGACGTCCGAGAGGACAAGAGGATGACCGGTAGGCATGTTTTGAAAAGTGGGCGTGGAATCAATTTTTGAAAACTATAAACAAACACCATACTGAAACCAAATGATGGAATCACACTTTGAAAGTCTAACTAAACACAGCCTAAATCTTTCAACGTACAGCAACAGGTAGTTAGACAAATTTATCATAATTTAGCAATACGACACTCAATTAATCTAATTTGTATATCAATGTATCACCGAACAGACACTTCACAAGTGGCTCCAATTGATTTCTTATTATCATTCAATCGAACAACAACATATTTCTGGGAAAAAAACATGGCACTAGATTAATTCAAATTCATTAGTATTGTATTACCGAACAGGCCTTACACAAATTTAAAAATCATTGTTTGGAAGAAAGTGGTTTTGTAAATGTATAGCAAAAAAAAAGCTGGAGAAGTTTATTTTTTTGGCAACAAAACACCGGAGGAATATAAATTGTTTAATACTGTGTGACCGAACAGGCACTTCGCTGTGGGCTCTACTCACTGTAGGTGTTTGGGAAGTGGGTTTTTTTGTAGGTTTTTTTAGTTGTAGGATATTATTGGAAAAAAAAAAATTTGGCTGTGTTTGGTTGTGATTTGAAATCACAATTCTACATCTTAATTCAAGTATGGTGTTTGGTTGTGAGTCTCAAATCATGTTTTGAGAACTCTGCACAGAACACCTGTGTTATTCTGTTTTGATAGGCGCATTGTTCCTTTTGTTTTTTTAAAAATTTTGCTTCGCGGGACGTCCGGCCGGTTGACCGGAATTTTTTTTTTTTTTTTTTTTTTGCAATTGATTTATATAATCGGGAAAAATATTTTCTGAAATTTTTTAAATTTTTTATGTGCTTTAAAATAATTTTGAATTGTATATTTAGTTATGAGTTGTAAATTTTTGTATCACATATCAAATGTCACATCAACAATTCCCCACTCAAATCAAACCTCTTTTCCAAAACTATTTTCAAAACTCTTTACCAAACAAATTTTCTACACTCAAATCATAATTCTACAACACACAAACTCAAAATACAACTCATACTCTCAAATCACATTTACAAAACACAACCAAACGCAGGCTTTGTGTTTGCAAAGATAGTTGGGTTTTTTTGTAGTTGGATGTAATGTTTGTGAGAGAAAAAGTTAAATGATTATGGGGTTTGATGTGATATTTTGTTTAGATTTGTTTTTTTTTTTTTTTTTTTTTATAAAACATTTGTTTTGTAGTGAAAAAAAACAAAAACAAAAAAACCCAAAAACTAAGTTCCCAAACACCCCCACTGTCTTCCCTACGTCTTTCTCTTTCCCCTTGCTGCATCTTTCTCTGTTCTATTATTTTCCCTTCCAAAACTATCAGTGTAAAGAGATGAAAGGATTTTAAAGAGTCTTACTTTAAGGTTAGTTTTGGTAATATAATAAGTGTAATGAGAATCACATTTTTTTGTTTTTAGGGTTAGTAGAATCGCTCCTATAAAATTTGTTTAAAATACAAATTGAATAAACAAATTGACCATTTTAGTTTAGAAAATTACATTCGTCTCTTATAGCATCTCCAACGGTTTACTAAGAGGGCTGCTAAAAGCAAAATATAGCAGGGTATGGAAAAATATGATGTTTCAATGGTCTACCATCCGAGTTGCTAAAAATAGCAATTATTATCTCTTGTGTCAAATTTTACCTACAACTAAAATTGATAACACAACAATATTGTTTAAAATGCTGTTCATCTTCTTCCCAATAGACACATCGGTTGTCCGGCTGATCGTCTTGGGAGATGTCCTAGTATGACTTTAGCCTTCGTTTGGCATAGAAGGTTTTTTGGGTTTTTTGGTTAAAATAGTCAAAAAAAGACAAATATGTTTTTTAGCTCAATAAAACAAAATATCACATTCAACACATAATCATTACGTTATTTCTCTCACAAAAAGTCAAAAAAATTATGATATTTTATCTTATTAGGCTAAAAAATTTATTTTACCTTTTTATGACTAAAATAGTCCTAAACCCAATCCAACCCAATCCTTCTTCCCAAATGAAACCTTATTTAGAGTGGTTGTCCTGGGATGTCCTCAGAGATGACGTCAATGGTTTAGAGTGATCAACCTAGGGAATGTCGTGGAGATATCTTGAGGGATGACCGCAATGGTTTAAAGTAGTTGAATTGAATCAATTAAATGGAGAGAAAATTTAAAAATAGAAATTTCACCATTGAATTAACATTTGTTATTCTACAACTATTTTACACTGTTTATTTTTAAATTATAACTTTAGTTATTCATTTTAGTGATGAATCATTAGAGATGTTTTTAAAATTTTTAATTTCATAATAAATTATTAAATTAATTAATAATTTTTAATAATATTTAAAATATTTTTTAATTAATAATTTAGATAATTTTATTTTTATATAGAAGAACAGTTAAAAATTTATTTTGCTAATTAATTCTATTAAATAAAAATTTTAATAAAAAAATATTTGTAATTTTTTAAATTATAAAAAAATAATTCATATTTTAAAACAATTATAATTTATTTTTTATTTTTTATTTTTTGAAATTCCCACCTTGGGAATTGCGGCCAGCAATTCAGTATGGGTAATCCTTCATTTATAATTATTAATAATTAATCGGGGGTCCAACTATAGTACGCAAATGGTGGCATTCATGTACCATACATAAATTAATATCAGCCCTTAGATCTTTTTTTTTTATCTGGGCTATCCACCAAAAGTTCTGTTAACCGGTTATAACTGGTAACAACAAAACCCATAGCCTTCCTCTTTTCTTCTCTCTCTTCTGGTATCTTCTCTTCCCTCTGTGTATTTCATGGTGGATGGATAACACTTGCTCTCCTATTATTCTCTTCTCTCTCCTTTGACTTTTATTTTTTTAAAGTTCGATAGATGGAATTCCATGAATTCCGGCACCGCAATAGGAGGCTATCTTCAAATGCACGCCCACCTTCTCCAGCGGCTCCTCCTGCTTCGCCTTCTTAACGGGGGCGACGTCTTACTCCACCCTTATTGAATACTATGCCCATCCTTCAGCCCCTACATATAAGGGTCGAAGACCACATGACCAACATCGTAGAGCGGTGGGTCTGGCTTTTTGTTCCCATCATCATCATCCTTGTATGGTTTTTGAATTTCAATCCCAACTGTCGAGGTTTTTTTTTTTTTTTGCACAAAACTGTTGAGTTGAGATGGGTCAATCTTAAATATGATGATGTTTTATGTGTGTATAATAAATAGATAATCAGTGAATTCAAAAATATCATTCAGGATATTTATTGAAAAACTTAATTAAAATTAAAATTAATGTTAGTGATTCACATTTGAGACTTCTAAACACACCTTTAATGATGTGACAAAAAAGTATAATCTTACATAATTGAGTATATGACAAATTAAAAGTTAATACTTATCATTTTACATTATCGTAGGTGAAATTGTGGAGATTTTATTAAAAATCTCAAACATTTTTCTTAAATTATGCACCCAAAAAAAAAATCACACTTGTGAATATAATCCACCTTCAATAAATCTTTTAATTTGAATTTTTTCAACAATAAACAAAAAAATAATTTTAATATATTGTTAATACTATTTAACATATATATATATATATATGTGTGTGTATAATAAATATATAAAGTTCCAAAATTACTCTCAATAAATTATACTTCTTAAATATAGTTAAGTAGTAAGCAACTTCATAACTAGTCATAAATAGATTCAAAACAAATAATAAGTAAGTTTAGAACAAGTGGTAGTTATATGTTATTTCAAAATGAGTAATAAGTTGTTTCATGTGGTAAGTCATTTCATAATAAATGGCAAGTAAATTCGTAAAGAGTGATAAGTAATGTCATATATAGGAAGTTATTTTTCTAGTAATATAATTCAATATATAACTCATTAATATATTTTATTTTATTTTTTAATTTTATTGGAAAGAACAAAACTTAATATACAGCACATTCAACAATTAGTTGTCTAATAAAGTAATCAGAATGCAAGATAGATTCCAAAAGGGATAAAGATAATGGATTGGACTATCTCTAGTCCTCCAACGACCTAGACCATACAATCCAGTCCAATGGACTTACACATGATTTTTTTACCCGTTTCAATGATTCGAACCGTTCACATTTTAAGGTTCATCAATTACATTATTCCTACAAAAAATCAAGTCAATCGGATGACAGAAATCTGTGTTTGGGTCAATTTTGTACGAATCATTTATTTTCTAACCGTCCATTTTTTCATAAAAAATTAATTTGAACACATGGTTGTTGTTATGTGATGTACTTGATTGTTTACAGAAATAATATACTCGACAAACCCTAAAGTGTGAACGGTTTGAATCATTGAAACGAGACCTAAAAACTAGCCTATTGGGCTGGACCATACCTCTCCAATCCGATGGAGGACTAGAGAGAAGCCAGTCTCTAAAGAAAACCTCTACGTACAAGTCTTCATATAGAGAGAAAAACAAACTTTGATGTCGGGAGAAGAAAACCTCCACAAAAAAAGAAAAAAAAAAGAAAAAAAAGAAAACCTCTACAAAGAGAGATATTATTGTAGTAAAAAAAAAAAAAAAAAAAACAATTACTATCAAACAAACATTACCAATCATCTTCACGATCCTTTTATCGTTGCAACAAATAATTATGGTACCTTAATTCCCGTCTTTACATTACAAAATAAAAATATTTGGGATCTAAGGTGGTCGTCTAACGCATAAAAACACTGTGGAGAAGTATTTTGTGAATGACAGCGTATGGCTAAGGTGACACCGAAGTGTTAGTCGAGGTGCCACGTGGCCTGGTCATGTTTGTCAAGATGATCTTGGATAAGCCGAGATCATCTGCGGAAATACCAGAATCCGAGATAATCGAGTAAGGGACAAGAGTCCTAGAATAAGAGAGGATCTCAGTTTGGATAATGATAAGGCTTATAAGGAGTTTATCTTTATCTAGCTAAGAGTCCAGGATTAGACTTGACTTATCATTAAATTAGACTTGACTTAATACTCAATTAAAACTCCACTTATTACTCAATTAAATTATACTTACTATTCAGGTAGACTTCAATTACTATTTTATTAGACTAGACTTACTAAATTAAACTTTATTTACTATTCAACGAGAAACTCAACTTATTATTCAATCAAACTTCACTTGCTACTTAATTAAAATGACTTACTATTTAATAAGACACTACTTAATGAGTTTCCATTACTTAATCAAAATGGTTTCCATTTACTATTTCACTAAACTCCATTTACTACTCAATGAGTTTCTACTTATTACTTCATTACACTTCACTCTTACTACTCAATTTTGGTTTCGCTTAATACTAGGTGATAAAATGGATGGTAAGTGGTAAGTTAAGTCACAAAGAGTTGCAAATAGAATGAGAAGGAATTGTAAGTGTTGTGTTTTTGAATGATAATTAAACTCATTTAAATCACACTTACTACTCAATAAAATTGTACTTACTACTTTATCAAACTTGACTTACCACTCATTTGAATCACACTTACTATTCAATGAGACTCCACATACTACTTTATCAAACTTGACTTATCAGTCATTTAAACAACACTTACTACTCAGTAAGACTCTATTTGCTATTTTATTAGACTTGACTTAACACTCATTTAAACCACACTTACTACTCAATGAGACTGTGCTTACTACTTTATCAAAATCACACTTACTACTCAATAAGACTCTACTTACTACTTTATCAAACTTGACTTATCAGCCATTTAAACCACACTTACTAGTCAATGAGGCTGTACTTACTATTTCATCAGACTTGACTTACTACTCATTTGAATCACACTTTACTATTCAATGAGACTCTCCTTACTACTTTATCATACTTGACTTACCACTCATTTAAGCCACACTTACTACTCAATGAGACTGTACTTACTACTTTATCAAAATTGACTTATCACCCATTTAAACAATACTTACTACTTAGTGAGACTCTACTTACTACTTTATTAGACTTGACTTATCAGTCATTTAAACTAAACTTGAGATTACATTTACTATTTCATCAAACTTGATTTTTTTTTCTTACCACTTGAATCTCATAATTTTTCTTTTAACTAGTTGAAATGTGGTTCCAACAAAACATCAAAATTTATAAATTCAAAATATAATGGAAGTAAAAGTAAAAAGAGAGAGACTTACCTAAGGAGTTCCAAATCAACAACAATTTTATCTTAAAATTTTCAAAAGTTTTAGAAATAAACATCAAATTTGTTTATGGAATTCTCAAATGAATTTGAAATTTTCCTATATTTTGTTAATCATACTTCTCATTAATTGCATTTATTGTGGTAGATGAAAAGGATAGTAGGTTTCATTTATTTCCATCCATTGCCATTAAGTAGATAAATAAAAAAATCATATTCCATAAAATGTGAAAAATTATAATAAAATTTATAAATTTCATATTTATTTTGTACATTTTTTTTTGTGTGTGTTTATATTCTAGTTTATAAGTTTTATATTTATTTTAGAAGTTAGGTGCATTTTATTAATGTTTGAATGGTAAGTGTAGTTATGTGGAATAGTAAGTATAATCATATCAAGTAGTAAGTGTGTTTAGTTGTTGTAATAAGTCGGAAACTACTCATTTAAACCATACTTACTATTTTATCATACTTACTTACCACTTATTTAAACCACACTTACTATTCAATAAGACTCTACTTATTATTTTATCATATTTAACTTACCACTCATTTAAATAATACTTACTACTCAATAAGACTCTACTTACTACTTTATCAAACTTGACTCGTCACTTAAACAGTACTTATTACTCAATTAGACTCTACTTGCTATTTTATCAAACTTGACTCATCACTTAAACAATACTTACTACTCAATAGGAGTCTACTTATTATTTTAGTAGACTTGATTAATCAATCATTTAAATTAAACTTAAGACTACATTTCCGATTTCATCAAACTTTATTTATTTATTTTTTTCTTACCACTTAAATCTCATAATTTTTCTTTTAACTAGGTGAAATGTTATTTCAACAAAACATTAAAATTTATAAATTCAAAATATCATGGAAAGTTAAAGTAAAAAAAGAGATAGAGACTATCGAGATAGATTCTTACCTAAGGAGTTCCAAATTAACAACAATCTTATCTTCAAATATTCAAAAAATTTTAAAATAAACATAAAATTTTGTTCATGGAATCCTCAAATAAAATTTAAATTTTCCTATATTTTATTAATTATATTTCTTCATTAATTGCATTTATTATTTTCAAGTGTGGTAAATGAAAAGGAAACTAGGTTTTCATTTATTGCCATTAAGTAGATAAATAAATAAATAAAAATCATATTTCATAAAATGTAATAAAGTATAATAAAAAGTATAAAATTCACATTTATTTTGTATATTTCTCTCTTAAATTCTATTTTATAAATTTTATATTTATTTTAGAGGTTTTGAAAATTTATTATAACTTAATTTTTTAAGTTTACTTGTTACCTGAATAGCAGATTAAGTGTATTTTATTAATAATTAAATGGTAAGCATAGTTATTAAAAATAGTAAGTATAATTATATCAAATAATAAGTGTACTTAGTTATTGTGGTAAGTTGACAACCACTTTTTGCTTTCAAAACCATTGAAAACTACCTTGTCTTTTACGAAACTACCTAGATTTCTTAACCTGGTTTTAATTATTACCAATCAATGGTTAGATTTATTTTACTTTTAGATCTATTGGTCCAAATTTATTTATGTATGATACATGAAAACCACCTTCACGTATCGTAGAAAAATCCATTAATCGGGTATCATACGGTCGGGAATCATGCCATATAAGTATCATATATATATATTATTAAAAGCAAGGGTGTTCGTTGTTTGGTTACGGCCGGGAAACTTCCAATTCGCCATGCATCCGCTGGATTGGTGGATGGATTGAAAAAAAATAATCTGCATCTATCCGCTGGATTGATGGATGTGAATTGGCGGATTGACAAATAGATGCAAATTGATTTGGGGGTTTAAACTTTTATAAATTTTGAACATAATATAACAACTTATCAATATTTTTTTGGGGGATAACAATTCAACTCAACATAACTAAAAGATTATCAAGTAATTGTCAAATACCAATAATAAATACATATAAGAAAATCATGCATTATCAAAACTATTTCATTACTTTTTTTTATTTAAAAACTATTTAATTTATTTTTAAAAAAAGATAAAATTAAGCCTTATATTTTTTTTAAATGATAAAATTAAGCCTTATATTTTCCACACAAAAATATAAAATATCAACACTTGCCATTTGATAAAAGGATTTTCAAATTGAAAATAAATTAAAAATACAATAAAATATCTAAACTATTTTTCAATAGAAAACACAAATAGAATATTTAAACAAATTGAAAACACAAAGTCTTACAAATTATTAGGGGTGGTCGCGGTTTGGCAGTTCGGTTGCAGCCAAAGAAATCTCAAATCCGCCATCCATCCAAAATTAGGCAGATTGAAAAAAATCAATCCGCAACAGTCCGCTCGTTATCAGGCATCCGTCCTAAATGCGATGGATTGTTTCAATTCGATTCGATCGATTTGGGCGGATCGAAATATCTGCTGCCCACCCCTAATTAAAAGTAGTATTTTTTCTATGCTTGGGTGACACATTATAAGGGTTTACTTTTTTTTAAGAGAGCCAAGTCAACATGTATTTTCTACATATAGAGTTCTACACAAACACAAACCTAATTTAAATTATACTAACTTTATCTACTTTATATAGACTTTATTTGACAAATATTTAATTTCTATATATTTTTTGCTTCCACAAATCCAATATCAATTTTGCGTTTCACGTTTTTCTTTTTATTATTTCAAGGGTATTAGGATTTTTTTTAATGCTAAATTCCCTCTTCTTCTTTTTTTCTTTCTTATTTTTTTGTGTATTATTCTATACCTGATGGGTCGTTGAACACACCAAAATTAAATACTAAACTATACCAAATTCAATTAGAATAATGGCAATTCCAGGTATCGATCCACAGGGACTGTTGTGAAATTAAACTAATTTAATTATTAAATTCCTAAATTAATTTTGATAAAAAGTTTGATTGTTCATAGCCTAAATTAATAACAAATAAATTAAACTAAGGAATTAAATTATCAATAATAAATGAAATTGAGTTTACTGAATTAGAGGAAAAACTAGGGCAAAGAGTCCACCACTAGCCACGTAATTAGGGTTTCCAATTGAAATCAATTATGCTATGGTTTGAACGGATTAACGCTTCGCAACTACAAGCTCAAAGTATTTAACAAGAAGATCATCACATTCAATGTACGAGCACGAACCATTTCAAGTAATACGAATCGTTCAATCTAAACTAAGGTAGTGATACGACTCGTTCCTCGTAGCATGGTTCGTCTCATACCTTGAATGTAAAGGAATAGAAAACTCATGTATGGATAACATTCAACAATCACAGAAAGTCAAATATTCGAAGAAATAATGAAAAATATATAAAAGAAACTTCTAAATCACCATACAAATGTTCAAACCTTTACATAATTAAAAATCAAAAAGAAAACAAAATAATTACATGGCTAGGGTTTCATCAAAACCCTAGAAAAGGAGACTAACCACTCATGGAGGAGTGGAAGGAGGTAGATGGAGAAGAAACCATCATGGGAGACATCCTTGAAGCTTTTTGTTTCTTCCCTTCCAAACCCTAGCCTTTCCCTTTAGGTCAAAACAAGTTCAGAACTCTAGAAAAGCCTTTTCCTTGCCTTTTTATACTTCCAATGTCGTCCAAACAGGTTTAAAATGTCGGGTTGACTTTTCTAGAAAAAGTCAACGCACGTGCGGGAAAGTCAACGCACGTGCGGAAAAGTCAACTCTCTCCAAATTCTGTCTTTTTGCCCATTTTATGCTCCGACTATGTACAACCTGATTGACATTCAACACACATAAAGTATACGGTTTGACCAGCAAGTGAAATTAAGATATTCTAATTAACGGCCTCTATGATGTACATTTCGGCCTTAATCACATCCCCCAACTTATTACTTGCTAGTCCTCAAGCGAGTAAAATAAAATAAAATTAAACAAAATCTATCTATTTCCTCTTTCGTGGGAAAACAGTTGCATTTAGCATATGCAACAAGCCTTTAAACCACAAGGTTACCCCAAGTGGACGAGTAAAGTCTGGTGAGGGTTTCCATAAATGATACGTACAAACATTAACATATTCATATATACTCAACAACAAATGACCACACTACTCCACCTAACAATCAACTTATGTGTCACTACAGTGTGATATTGAGACATCATGAGTCATTAAAGGCACAGTGGACAAGCATGAAGGAACCTATTGAGTCGAAACCACAATTTAGTTAATACAAAAGTAAAGTTCCCTATACTTGTGCATGCTAGTAGACAAGTCATGAGTACCCTCGGGATAAAGTGCAATCTCCATATTAGTTAACTACCCACTATAATAGCCCAGTGTAACTCATAATAACACCTAACATATACAGAAAAACTAACCTGTTGCAGCCAAGATTCCCAAATTTTATTTTTTTATTTTTTTATTTTTTATGATTGTGCAATGTCCTGATCCATTAAGCTTTCTAATCAACCCATGTAGCAAGTTTTGGGCCAATGACTCCCAAACCAGACAGTTTTAGGGCGTTAGGTGTAGAGACACCCCTACGGGCTTAATAACTCGAGTTGAAAAGGTTACAAATCCGAACTAGTCATTCTTCTTATTTTTCCTTAACTATGCAATGTCCAAGTCCCTTAAACTTTTTAATTAACCCATGTAGCAAGTTTTGGGCCAATGACTCCAAAACCAAACGGTTTTAAGGCATTAGGTGTAGAGACACCCCTACGGGCTTAATAACTCAAGTTAAAAAGGCTACGAACCCAAACTAGTCAGGTAGTTTTTTTTTTTTTTTTTTTAAGAATCTTGGCTCCTCATTTATTCTTTTCTGCAACTCTAGCTATTATCAATGATGTACACCAGGGATTAAAATAAAAAGATCACCGCTATGATAGTGTGTTCATGTGAATTAAGGCATACTCATGACAAGTGTACTAAAACCATAAATACAGACAACTTTCATCGTGCAAACATCGCATGTAAGTATCTACCCAATAAACCCTTTTCATACAAGTCTATTATGCTCTCCAATTAACATATGCAAATATCATCATCCTACTAGTAAAAAGTCACATTAAGTGAAGTAATGCAATCAAGTGAAACAGGTATAAGCATGAATTATGAGCCAAATAGAAATGCACAAAAGAAAATATAACCCTCATCCCCCAACTTGAATGTAACATTGTCCTCAATGGAAAAGTAAAGAGAAATGAGAGAATATTACCAGAATTGTAGGTGCACATCCAGGGAGGCAGAGAGGGACATATACACACTTCACACTTTTTGCTGTTTTCTTTTTTTTTTTTTTTTTTTGAAGAAAAGAAAGAACGAATATAGCTAATAATAAAAAAAAAACAAATATAGCCAATAATAAAAAAAAAACTAAATTAAGATTATTGTTAGTACCATGATTTATAAGGTTTTTTTTTTTTTTTAATGAAAATAGAAAATAGAAAATTAAAAATAAAATAAATAAATAAAATTCGAATTTTTTTTTATAAAAAATTATAAATAAAATAATTGTATATTTATTTATCTATTTTTAAAATTTATTTATGTATTTATTTAAAATTTATTTACTTAAATAAATTAAAAATGAAATTAAAAAAAAAAATAATAATAATAATAAAACAAAACAAATGCACAATTGTTCCGCACTTGCCCCGCACCTGCGGCAATTCACAACCTCGAGCAATTTTTTTTTTTTCGTCGTCCCGCACGTGCGGGGCCCAAGCCGCACGTGTGGCTTGGTCAACGCCTCTTCCCCCGCACCTGCTTATTAAGCAGGGTGCATGTAATGACCCCGAAATGTACGCCACAATTATCAGTAATTAATTACGCATTAATATGAATTAATTGGGAATTTTCTGTCTGAATTAGAACAACTTCGGGACTAAAATTGACGACCGTAACGGGTTCGGAAAACGAAATTGAACACGCCTATGTGTTACCGGAAAATTTTGGAACTATTTGGACAATTTAATTTGAGACTGAATTTCGTCTGATTCGCTAAGTCCCGTTTGGTTCAAGTTTTTGGGACAATCTATTTATATGATATATATATATATGACTTAAGATAAGGCTTTGACTCATTGACTCAACAAAGAAAGAAAATATCTGGGAGAGAGAGAGGAGAATTCGGGAAAGGGAATCAAGAGGGAAGAAGAAGAGGTAAAAAGGGGAAGCAAGCTTAGTTTCTCCAAATTAAGTGATCAAGGTAAGGAATTCTCTCTAACTTCTTGAATTAAGGTTGATTCCTTCATGTTTTCATGGTGAATAAGTGATATGGAAGGGGAAATTATGTATTCTTGAGAGGATGGGTTGTCTTTTCATCTAGGTTGCATATATGAGCATCCATGAGCATACATGATATCATATTATGAAATTTATGTTTAAATCATGTTGTTGATCAAGTGTTTTGGCTTTAAAAATTATGATTCATGTTATATTTGGTATTTGAGGGAGACCTCCATGAAGTTTGAGTTTGTGGCATAAAATTATGGTTTTCCAACTCAATTCAAGTTTGATCTTTACTTGATGCATGTGGATTTTATTTTAAAGTTGTAATGGTTAATTCAAATGGTTTTTCAAATGTTTTTGACTCTTGGGCCTTTAATTATCCGATTTTCACATGTTATTTGTATTATTTGGCATCTCACATCATGGAATAAAATTAGGAAAGAATAGTATGGTATGAATTCAAGTAAGGAAAGAAAGAGTTAAATGCATGAACTTGTTGTTATGGCTATGTGTATTGAAGAATGGTATTATCAATATTGATGTTTACAGGTCAAGAGGCAAAGACCGTGCAACCGGTTTTGGAAACCCACTGTGAGTAACATTTCTGTAAAGTTATGTTATTATAAAGTATGTTCCAAAATGCTACGTTATGTTATGTTTCTGAAATGATAATGTTTTCTGTGAACGAATATCCTGTTTACGAATCTAGTATGGCATCCATAGATAGTCCTCAGTGGACCAGTTTGTCCTACATGGACCAGTTTACGAGATCTCGCTACCCACTTCATTGTGGCAGTATGTGTTTAATCAGTATCCGGAACTGATTACTCTAGTCGGAAGACAGTATATGTTATGTTCTATGGAGTATGCCATTATGTATGTTTTGATTATGATTATGATTATGAATGATTTGATTTACGGATATATGAAATGTGTGGAATTCGTTCACTAATCCTTTACTTTAATGTTACTTGCTGAGCTTTGGCTCATTGTTTGTATATATGTATTTATAGGTGAGCCTTCTGGGAGTCAAGCCTAGGCGGGGTCTTGCACCGAGCCGCCGTTTTGAAGCCACCAGTGTTTGTGTGCCTCCGAGTTGGGGCTAGGCCTGGAAGGCCATACGAGCTTTGTTTTGGGTTGTATAGCTGTGGCTTGAGTCTCCGTTTTGTATATGAATTTTTGCTACATGTTATGTATGTAAGTGGGTAAATTAACACCTTTTTGGCATGTAAATACTTGTTCATATTTATGCACAGCTCTTTGGACTATGGTTATTTGTTTTCACTTCCGCGAGCCCCGTTTAATTATGTTTTGTACAGTAAGGCCTGTGGTAATCGAGGATTACTGGCCGGTTACGATGCCAAACTTTTAGGGGCGGGTTTGGGTCGTGACAGTGCAACATTTGTTTTGTGAGATTTTGCCCCATGTGCGTGCACAGTGCTGCACATGCGGGAAATTTTTTTTTTTTTTTTTACAAGTACAACACAGATTTTTTTTTTTTTTTAAATTGAACAAGTATAACAACTATATATATATTTTTTTAAAAAAAACACAGAAAATAAACATGAAAGCATGTTTTTTTTTTTTTAAAAAAAAAATTGAACAAGTATAACACCCCTCTTTTTTTTTTTTAAATAAAGAAAATAAACATGAAAACATGCTCTCTTTTTTTTTTTTTTTTTTTTTTTTTTAAATGTGGTTGAATACTTGATTTCCTATAAACCACAAAGCAGAAATCAAGGTCTTACCCAGGCTAGGGAGGGTCCCTTTCACCCACACGCATGCAATGACCTTTTTCTGCTACATTGCAACAGTATAGTTTAACAAAAACAAGAAACACTCGCAAGCGTCCATGCTTCAAGAAAATGGAAAATTAACTCCCAGCACCTAACAAAAGGCACCAGAGTTATGGCATAAAGTTGCCACTTCAGAATCCCCCAGGTAATAAAACCTAGCGTAGTTTATAGCCTTCGGGCTAGTACCGCCCAAAGTATTCTTAACCATTTCTACCTTTAATTGACATCCGGAATAAATATAGCACATAAGAAAATAACGGAATGTCCACTAAAGGTATAATTTTCACGCGAAAACCACGGGTACTACTTTTCTCCCTAACTGTGTTTGTAACTTTCCCTATTCTCCAACAGGGTGACAGACTAGGTTGATTCGGTATCCAGAATCGAGGCGCATAAAACTACCTCAACCTATGGGGCTGCCATACAGAGTTCAAGCCGAGGTAGTTTTGAAGCAATCTCCACACCCCTAGGTATTTAAACCAGATTCTAGTCTCGGAAATCTCAAACCTTTGTGTTCTAGGCTTTGCCATTCGAACTCTAGTTTCCACCGTCTCAGTTGGTCTCCTAGGAACTCACTACAAACACGGTTAGGTGGCTATACCAGACCGTCAGATGCCATTCGGTCATAGCTAACACCAAAGGAATTACACCTTTAGAGGATTTAAAGTCTCCTAGATGCAAATAAAGCATAACGAGAACAAAGAAAAACATAATAGCATAGAAGGGAAAGATAAAAAAAGAAAAAAGAAAACAATCTATCAATCATAGTAAAATTGGTCCATCAAAGCAATAGACTCAATCATATCCACATTCCCAATCCCCTCTATATATGGTTTTAATCTTTGGCCATTCACTTTGAAAGTGTGGCCAGCCTTTGAATCTTGCACCTCAACGGCGCCATGAATAAATGCCTTAACAACTACAAAGGGGCCATCCCATCTTGATCTTAACTTACCCGGAAAGAGTCTCAATTTTGAATTAAAAAGCCACACTTTTTGATCGGATTCAAAGGATTTCCTATTAATGTGCTTGGCATGGAATTCTTTAGTCCGAGCTTTGAAAACTCTCGAACTCTCATACGCATCATTCCGGATTTCCTCCCAAAAGTAATACCTGACCTGTGAAAAGAATCGGTCTTTGTCTTGCTTAGACCAATTCTGCGGAATTTGCCCAATGGCCAAGTAATTCACAATATGTGCAAACCACGGGGGGCTTGCTTGTGACAGCTCAAAGAGTTGTTCGTCCAGAAATGAATCATGCAAAATGAGTGTGGCCGGGAGTGGCTTCAACTCAAGTGTAGGTGGTGTAACCAAAGATGGTATGGCAGGCTCTCTCGACAGAGGAAGAAGTGACTCAAACCAGGCTTTCTATGGAGGAAAATCCGGTGTAGAAGAAGAATTAAGCAAGACATTCACCTCCTCAACTGACCCATCAATATCAAAATTTTCAAACCCAAAATGAGCTAGACAAGCCTCTAAAGGGTCCTCTACAAGAATGGAGGGCAAAGCCTCCTCCACAATCTCATCCACAACATCCACTAATAAGCACTCCTCTCTCTCATGAGGTTGTTGGGATGCTTGGAAAACATTAAGTTTCACTTGCATGTTGCCAAATGAAACTTCCATAACCCCGGTCCGACAATTGATGCATGCATTGGCCGTAGCCAAGAAAGATCGACCTAAGATCACCGGGATTTGTTTCTTAGAACTGGCTACCGGTTCCATATCTAACACCAAAAAGTCAATAGGGAAATAGAACCTATCAACCTTAACTAGCACATCCTCAATCATGCCACGTGGCACTCTGAGGGACCGGTGAGCCAATTGAAGAGTGACAGTAGTGGGCTTCAACTCGCCAAGCCCAAATTCCTCGTACACAGAGTACGGCAATAAATTGACACTAGCCCCTAAATCTAATAAGGCCCTATCAATGAAATGGTCCCCTATAATGCATGCAATGGTTAGGGGCACCCGGGTCCTTAAGCTTAGGAGGTGTGTCATTCAACAAGATGGAGCTTATTTGCTCCGTGAGTAGGACCTTTTGGGACACATGTGTCCTAGATTTACACTTTTGCGTACAAAGGTCCTTCAGAAATTTGGCATATGATGGTACTTGCTTAATCGCCTCCAACAGGGGGAGGTTGATTTTTACTTGTTTAAAGACATCCATCATTGCCTCCATAGATGCCGCATTCTTATTAAAAGGGGACGGTGTATCAAGGCATTGGGGAAAGGGTGCCTTAGGCACATATGGAGTGCTAGGGACTAAGTCATCCCTCTTAAGTGTTTCCCCCTCACCCTTGCTCTCATTAGGTGTTCCCATGTGGTCACCCTTCTTAACTCTAGTTGCATCTGGCGCAACTGACTGAGACTCTAACTCCCTACCACTTCTCAAAGCAACCACCGCCTGCACTTGCTCATGTTGCTTACCATTCCCACCCGAACTCTATGCCCCGTATTGTCCCTTAGGGTTGGCCACAGTTTGACTTGGTAATTTCTCTCCTCTCTCCGATTCATGTTGTTAGCCATTTGACCCAATTGGGTCTTTATCTTGGCAATAGAGTGAGTGTGGGAGTGAACTATCGGTGCTAACCCCTTAAGTTCTGAGAGAACTTCCAACACCTGAGTCTCAAAGGTAGAGTTGCCATGAGGAATAGGCGGGGGTTGTGGTTGTCGGTACGGTTGTGGGGGTTGATAAGGTTGCGGTGGTCGGTAGGATGATTGGTTGGCAAAATTATTGAAATTCTGCCTTGGTGGTGGAGGATTGTAAGAATTGCCTTGTGAATGGGGTCTCCATGAGAAATTAGGGTGATTTCTCCATCCCGGATTATATGTGTTGGAATATGGGTCATTACCCGGATTGGAGAATCCTTGAGCCACATTCACATGCTCTTGGACTAATTCCGGAAATTGTGATGCCGAAGGGCACTCACTCAAGTCATGAGCAGGGCTCGCACATATAACACATGCTCACGGAATTGAAGCTGATCTTGCTGGGTAAGGGCATGTCCCGTAGCTAATAAGTGGTCTATCTTATGGGATAGTGCCTCTACTTGTTGGGCTAACTCTAAGTTTTACCCGACCTCATAAATACTCCCTCTTTTCGGGGCTCCAACTACTGGTTGCCGGACTTGCCGGGCTGCGGAGGCATGGTGAAGGGAATTATCACTTAGGTTCTCAAACAATTGCCATGCCTCGGCATCATTTTTAGACATGAATGTCCCACCACAGGACGAATCCACCATTTGGCGGTGTGACTCAGTTAAGCCATAATAGAATGTTTGAACAAGTTGCCAATCAGGCACTTGGTGGTGGGGACACTGTTGGAGAAGGTCTCGAAGTCTTTCCCACATCTCATGGAATTGCTCGCCATCCATTTGAGCAAAGTTTGTGATGGCTCGCCTAAGTTGGTTGGTTTTACCTATGGAAAAGTACTTCTCTAAGAACCGTTGCTGTAATTGGTCCCAAGTTGTGATTGAATTAGCAGGTAAAGAATTTAGCCAGTGTTTGACTTTATCCTTTAACGAGAATGGAAACAGTCACAACATTAAGGACTCATTTGTGAAATTCTAGATCCTCACTGTCGAGCAAATTTCTAGAAATTCATTCAAATGCTTATAAGGATCATCATGAGTTAGTCCATGGAATGAGGGGAGCATTTGTATGGTGCTGGACTTAATCTCATAATGAGCAGCAGTGGTGTTGGGTAATTGGATGCATGATGGTGATGTATATGTAGTGGGTGTAAAATAATCCTTAAGGGTCTGGTTAGGCACATTCGGGACATCAGGATTTGCTATCTCTAATGGCTCAATGTATGAATATGAATATTCAAGCCTAGGAACACGGGCAGAGGTCCTAAGTCTCCTAAAGGTCCTTTCTAGTTCAAGGTCCAAACTCCACAATTCAGGGCGACAAGAACGGCGCCTGTGCATACACTACCCACACACACAAAAAGTTCGAATCTGTGCACTAAGTTACGAAAGCAGAATGCTAAAACAGAAATACTCACAGCGGTTTAACGAAAACGCTTTACTCGTCTTGCGGGTGCTTGACGTGTAGACGTTGTTTCCAACCTCTGTTTGAGCTTTGACTTTCGTTTTAGCACTTTGGTGCTTTGCTTGTGAGTGTTTGCTTCTGTTTACTCACTTTAGTGCTACGGTTTTTTTTTTTTTTTAAAAAAAAAAAAACTCGGCTGCGCTCCGCTTGCACTTCAATGATAGCTCCAATTTCAAACGCTCTGCATACTTAGCAACACAAAAGTATAAAATCCTAAACTAAAAATTAAAATAAGAATGTAACTTTAAATTAACTAATTTCACCAGAAGCCCCCGGCAACGGCGCCAAAATTTGATGGGTCGTTGAACACACCAAAATTAAATACTAAACTATACCAATTCAATTAGAATAATGGCAAGTCTAGGTATCGATCCACAGGGACTGTTGTAAAATTAAATTAATTTAATTGTTAAATTCCTAAATTAATTTTGATAAAAAGTTTGATTGTTCATAGCCTAAATTAATAACAAATAAATTAAACTAAGGAATTAAATTATCAATAATAAATGAAATTAGGTTTACTGAATTAGGGGAAAAACTAGGGCAAAGAGTCCACCACTAGCCACGTAATTAGGGTTTCCAATTGAAATCAATTATGCTATGGTTTGAACGGATTAATGCTTCGCAACTACAAGCTCAAAGCATTTAACAAGAAGATCATCACATTCAATGTACGAGCACGAACCATCTCAAGTAATACGAATCGTTCACTCTAAACTAAGGTAGTGATACGACTCGTTCCTCGTAGCATGGTTCGTCTCATACCTTGAATGTGAAGGAATAGAAAACTCATGTATGGATAACATTCAACAATCACAGAAAGTCAAATATTCGAAGAAATAATGAAAAATATATAAAAGAAACTTCTAAATCACCATACAAATGTTCAAACCTTTACATAATTAAAAATCAAAAAGAAAACAAAATAATTACATGGCTAGGGTTTCATCAAAACCCTAGGAAATGAGACTAGCCACTCATAGAGGAGTGGAAGGAGGTAGATGGAGAAGAAACTACCATGGGAGGCATCCTTGAAGCTTTTTGTTTCTTCCCTTCCAAACCCTAGCCTTTCCCTTTAGGTCAAAACAAGTTCAGAACCCTAGAAAAGCTTTTTCCTTGCCTTTTTATACTTCCAATGTCGTCCAAACAGGTTTAAAATGTCGGGTTGACTTTCCCAGAAAAAGTCAACGCACGTGCGGGAAAGTCAACTCTCTCCAAATTTTGTCTTTTTGCCCATTTTATGCTCCGACTATGTACAACCTAATTGACATTCAACACACATAAAGTATACGGTTTGACCAGCAAGTGAAGTTAAGAGATTCTAATTAACGGCCTCAATGATGTACATTTTGGCCTTAATCAATACCTAATACCAATTCTATATTATGGATTTGTTGTTTAAATTTTATAGTGATTCTATATACGAAATTATACTTTATTTTCTACATTATTTTATATAATCAAAATTCACAAGAGGAAAAACGTGTACAACAATGATCCTCTCAAGAAACCTTTAAAATTTAGATTTATTGCTTGAGTTACTTTTTCAATTGTTGAATAGTAAAT
>JAXFYN010001462.1:0-27321 GCA_036172215.1 Camellia granthamiana | reverse complement strand
TCCCTCGCATCCTCTGGGAGTTCCGTCGCTGGGGTTCTAAATCCACCATGGGTGGGATGAAAGGTAAACCTTCGCGCCTCCCCACCCCCCTTCGGGGTTTGCCTATCAACAGCAGATTGCGGCAAGTCTTCATCGTGTGCCATTGCTTTCAACTAGAGAGGAGAACTTGATCAAGAGGTTTTGTTCTTTGTCTACTTCCCACAAACGGCGCCAATTGTACGAGCACGAAATAATCTTCCCGTATAATCCTATTGATCAAGCTTGCGCTCCCCCCAAACATCGTCGCTTTACTTCTTGAAAACACAAACGTGAGCTAGCCGGCGGGTGTGTACTGGATATCTCTCCGATGCCTAAGTCAGCAAAATAGACAAATAGACAAAAGGTTTGTATATTCGAGAATCAAAGTTGTGATACCTATTCATAGGTTCTGTTATGAGCCTTTATAATTTCTGCGTGGCACAATCCGAGTAGGACTCTTACTCCTCAATGTAGAGTCCTCCCAGGAATCACACTCTGAAAGATAATGCTTATTCCTTCAACACCCTCCTCAATGCTTTAACCAAGTGAAATGGTTTTACCTCGCTAGTATGACAAACAACCGAGGTAACACATACTTAAGAGGCGGGTTTAACCGAGCTTCACCTAGCTCGGTCCCACCTTGCTTCTACAATTCAGCCCGGCTCGTTCACTTAAGCGACGCTTTAGCTTGGTTACTGCTCAACTATACTTTGAACCCGGAGTATATGGACCGAGTTATTTGTAGCCATCTCTTCGACCAAAGTAATTGCCACCATACTTAGACCGAGCTAACAAAGTTAGGTCCAATCTGTGAAGTCCTTTTTTACTACGGCCCACGAATCGGTCCACTGCAATGACTGGGCCTAGCTCGGCCCCAAGTACACATAAAAAAACTCCCTCTCAATATATATATGTGTGTGTGTGTGTACACACACACATGTGTAATCAAGTGAATTAAGGGAATGAATTTGGTTTTGCAAATCAAGGACATGGCACTGAAGGCATTGAAGGCATCATGGGCATACAAGAACTGCAATCCATGTACAACGACAACTTAGCAGCAGCAACACAACAAGGGCTACGTGGAGTTGTCAAGCGTCAGAGAGATTCTGGTATCAGAAGACGGCGAGCTCAAACTCCAATTCCACAACGTCGAGGCAGTGGGGGAAAGAGATAAAGGCAAGGCTCAAAGAAATCTCGAGCGGCCATTGAAGGGAGTGAAGTGAGGTTTGGATTTAGAGAGAGAGAGAGACGAAATAGGGAAGGCAGAGAGAGAGAGAGAAATAGAGTTTGATTTGAGAGAGTCAAATTTGTTTGTGATATATGAATGTAGGGTTGGGAGACCTTGGACATTATAAAATAATATTATGGATCTCTTTCATTACTAAAAAATGGGAGAGAGACCTTAAACTAATTTTTCTTTTATTTTTCTCATGTGAATTTATGTAATAAAAGTTGGTCTTTCTAACAAGTAATAGTGGAGCACAAAAAATAAAAAATAAAAAACATGTATATCTCAAGATATTTATCACTAAATTCACCACACTTTTTATGAATTTCAAAAATTTTATAGTGTTTTTTACACTTTTCTCACATTCTCAATAATTAATAAGTGCCATGAAAAGTTATATATATGAATAGGATAAGACTTATCATGCCACATGAAAAAATCACACAAGATAAATAATTTCAATAAGTGTGTCTAGTCAATAATAAAGAAAATAGAGTTATTTTTTGTCTAAAACATGAGACAAAATGATCCTGTTTCACTTTATTATTGAAACGACCACACCAGATGTGCCATAACTTGCCACTGTTAAAAGCATCTTGAATGAGTGTATTGAACTCATTAGCAGTGTCATATGTTAATTGACAAAAATTAGTTAACAAAACTCGGGGCATTTTTTCTCTCTTACGGGTATTTTCAGGGACTTGTTAGATTATGTGTCGACTGTGGAGATGTCTTAGTAAAAAAGCAAAAACAAAAACAAACAAAAAATGAGAATGAGAGAGAAAAAAGAGACAGGCAATGAAACACGACGAGAGAGAACAAAATTAAATTCCACTTTTGTTACTTTTTATCAGTTAACAAACATTTTAACACACAATTTTAGCCATTCTTGATATTTTGTTGAAACTTGGACATCAATGACAGGCGACGTGGCATAGTTAAACTATGTAACAGCATAAAAAAGTGATAGAATCAATCAATAGCAAAGAAAATTCTCCATTTCAAGTAACTTCTTCCCACGAAGATCAATGACTTGTTTCTGCAAAATTAACATCTGGGTAAGACACAAAACTCCAATTGTTCATACATCCTACAACTACCTGGATTGCAACCTTCCATATCCCCCAACAAGCTCACTGAAAACTAGCTGTCTAGAACATGCTTGTATTATTAACACATAAATCTGCAAAAAAAAAAAAAAATGTCACTTTGTAGATTGCTTAGAAGAATCCTCTGGTTCTTGTTTTGATCCTGACATAGCTGCAGTTGCCGCCGCTGTCATGGCAGCTGCTGCTGCCCCCCAACTTCACACCACCGGCAGCTTTCATGGCGCCAGCAATTTTTGCAAATGCAGCAACACCTCCTACAAGTAGAGCCCTCAGCGCTACTGTTGGTTTTATTGTCATATCTTACAGTACCTGCAATCCCGAGTACTACATCAGAAGAAAAATATGTATATATTTACGATGCTAATAATAACAAACAAATGTCGGGGTCATGATAGATTGGCTAGAAAATGCAAGGAAATTAGCAATCTCTAGATTTAAATTCAAAGAGAAAAGGAAAAAGTTTGTGCTTAAGTAATGCCTCTATACCTAAGCTGAAAAGAGCAGCACAATCTTGCCAAGTAGCAATTTTATTCATCAATCTCCAAAGAGTGAATGAATTTATCATTACAATCAACCTCATCAGAACAGAGGTTATCACTTTTCTGAAATGTAAATTGGAGAGTTCGTGTGAAGAAGAAAAAAAAAAAGGGTTCCCAATACTGCTTAACCTTGCCAAAGATGTCACAGCATTGAATTTACCTTGACATGCTCAAACTTCGCAACCCTATTAACCAAATCCATCCCTAATGTCACCTTTTCTGTAACAGGTCATTTTATTTGTAAAATTAATGCTCTGTTTAGATCATGGATTTGAATAGGGATTTGAAAAAGAAAAGGAAAAAAGTGAGTGAAATGTTAATGAAATATAAACTAATTTTTTTTCACCATTTCCCTTTCCTTTCCAAATCTATGACCCATACACAACCTAAATGAACTCCTCTACAAGACGGTACATTATGCTTCTTTGCTCATAATATATTTGTTTAAATTGGCATAAGTTTCACCCAATGCAGAAAGTCAGGATGCTCGTTATCCACTAAACAAACAGTCCACCTTAAAATCACTTCAACATCTATGTTTTGTTTCAATTTTTCTGAATTCAACTTTTTAGAAATTGAGTTTTTTATTTTTTGTGTTTTTTTGTTTTTAGTAAATATTTTTAAAATTTTAAGTAAATTTTTTACTTTTTTTAGATGCACCTTACTTAGATATATCTAAAAAGTAAAATATTTTTAAAAAATTAATAAATACACAAAAATACAAAAAATATACCATACATATTTTCGTTTTTTTTTTTTTTTGTATTTTTAGTATTTAGTGAATTTTTTCACAAAAATTATACTCTTAAGTGTATTTATGTTAGGTGTGTCTAAAAATTAAAAAAATTACTTAAAATATTAAAAAAAAAATTAGTGAAAACAAAAAAATACAAAAAAACAAAAAAGTAAAATTTTCTGGAAAGTGAATTCTGTAAACCAAAACTAAGCAAATGGTCAGAATCCAACTTTAACTTCTCTAGCAAAATTCATTGCAAAAAGTATAGCAATCAGATACCAGACAAGCTATGACCACGTAACATTTTTTGTTTCGAGGGGTAATTTATTACTATGTTTAATGATCCAAAACTGTAATATACTCTTATTCTCAATCTCTTTGCCAATAACAGTTGTAAAGTGTTCGGTTTAGAACTAGTCTAGACTTCTATTTCTTCACAAACAGATATTAAGTAGTTAGCTTTCAATGGATCAGACAAAAAAGGGAGACAAGGGAATAACTTTATATTTGTGGAGGAAAAGATGAAAACTTAAAACAGTGTTTGGATTTTTTTATTGATTTTTCAAGGGATTTTTCTTCACAAAACACTAACAAAGTCTTCAATGGTAGATTAAATATTGATTTTAAAGAATTTGTAAGAATAGTTGTAAATTATGTAAGGCTTGTTTCTCAGAAGTTTCCAAAAACATTTTTAAGAGTTTTTAAAGAGCTTCTTCTTGAAAATCATCTTGCAAAAGATCCCCTAAAAATTGCAGCTTTCAAAATGGGTTCCAACTTAGGTTTAACCAAACTAAATTATGAGACCCTAAAACATTGAAATTTTCCTGGGAACCAAACAGAGTCTACTTCAGATTTCATTACATAAGGAAGAAATGATCCCAAAACCCTAGATTAACTAAGCTATCTATCAGAATTCATCTAATTAGCAAGCAAATTCAAGAACAAAAAAAAAAAAAAACCCCCAAATTGCATTCATGTTAAACAGTAAAAAAACAAAAACAAAACCACAAATTAAACAAAATTGACTTAAATAATAATCAAAAATGAGTAATAGAAATCGAACCCAAACCTCAAAAAGAGGAGCTCGATCACAACCTCCTTCCGATCACAACAATCCTGAGAGAGAGACGAGAGAGAGAGAGCCCTGAACTAGAAATGAGGGCAGCAAGTGAGAAACAAGGACGAGGAGTCAACACAACAACGTCGTCGTTTCGATCCGTTTGGTTCACGATGTTGATCCTGTTTGATAGTACTTATTTTCAGCTTATTTTACCTTTTAATTTAATTTAAGTTATTTTGATATGTTTGGTTTAGCTTAAAAAATGTAGATTATAACTTTTTGTAAGTCAAAAATCAATTTATTCTTTGAGTGGGGGAGGAAAAGCTTAATTTATAAGTCAAAAATCAACTTATGTTCACAGTTATAAGTTAATAATCTATTAAGTTATAATCTATAATCACTTTCCCACAACTCTACCAAACGGGACCGTTATTTGATCCGATCTGGATATAAAGATGAATTTTGGAAGTGAGGTTAAACGTCACTTTCTAATTTTTAATTCATTTCTCTTCTAACAAACAAGAGTTAAAAAGTTAAAAAACTTAAAAAGTCAATTTTTAAAAAATCTTTTCAAAACACCCTAAAATAGTAAGGACTCTAAAATTTTTATTAGAAAAATGTTTGAGATCTCATTTTTTGTGGCCCCCACAATTCTCAATTGATTTGTGACTACTTATTATGATTTTTTTTTTTTTTTTTCCCCTCTCCCTCCTCCCTATCTCACAAATGTTGTAGGGGTCTGGAGCATTACTGTTTTTATTAAATGCCTGACATGAATATGGAACTTACATAAATCCACAAAGTACTTGTGAATCCTACCTTCCATGTAAAACATTTAATAATAAAAAATTTAATAGAACTTTTAAAATTCCTAATATTTTTCTTATAAAATTACTTCATCCCACCAATTTGAGACTACCAATAAAACCCTAAATAACGTGGAGATGGTCACGTGATAAACCACACCTCATTTCCTAAGAGTGTAAATTTGGCCTGACCCATGTCACAACCTCGCGAGCTCCCGCTAAAATTCGGGCTTGGTCGGGCCGGCCCACAAGCCAAAATATTAAGCCCAGACCCAGCCCTAGGCCTAGGGGTATTCGGACCTTGGACGGGCCGGTGGGGCCGAGCCTCAGGCTGGCCCGATGAGCCTGGGCCTAGCCTTGGGCTTGGGCTCGGCTTGGGTGGCCTAACGTTATTTTATTTTTTAAAATTTTTTCTACTAAAATTTTATTATTTTCTACTAAAAAAGACATTGTGTCTCGGGCGAGGCGGATCTTGAGTGGGCCTTGAGCAGGTCGATGGGTCAGGCCACAGGCCGGTTCGGGCTTCAAAAATGATGACCTTGGCCAAGGCCCAAGGGCTCAAGCCGGGCCCGAGCCCATCCTGGGCCGCATGTCACCCACGGGCCGCAGGCCATTTTTACACTCCTATTGTTTCTTCATTCTCTCTCTCTCTCTCTCCTCTCACTCAGAGGGTCTGTTTATTTTCAAAGGTAGAATGGAGCGAATTCATGATGAGAGGATTAAGTAAATTTGTGTGTTTTTTTTATGATAGTTATTGGTGTAGGGATTGTTAAAATTATTTTTATATAAAAATAATAAAAAAAATACAAAAAATTAAACATTGATGTTAAAAAAAAAAATGCCTAATATGTAAAAAATAAATAAATAGAAAAATAGAAAAATAAAATAAAACAAATAAAATTATGAATCAAAACTTAACAAAAAATACAAAAAATTAAATATTAATGTTTAAAAAAAATACCCAACATGTAAAAAATAAATAAATAAATAGTCCAGCGGATTATTTTTCTAATACCAAATGCTGGAGGCCCATCCGAATCCCCTCCCCAAAGGGATTCATAATCTGGAAGGGATCACAAATCTCCTCTCTATCTCCCAAAACAAACTCAAAAATTGAGTCACACCTCACTATCAATTCCAATCCCCTCTCTATAACCTCAAACAAACAGGACTAGAGTTTTTTATTCTCTCTCTTCTCTTCTTTTCTCTTCTTTTCTTCCAACAGTAGACAAAAATCACCGATCTACTCTTTTCTCTCTGACCGACCCGATTCTCTCCAACGACTACCAACGACACACGAAGGAAGCGACTTCGACTAAGAGGTAAAACTATATATGTTATTCATAACTAGAGTTTGAACAGTTTGGAGAATATTTTAAATAATTATCATCAAATATTTGTATACTATATAGTATTAATTTGTATAATATTTTTTTTTTGTATATATAATAATATTAACTGATTTTTTAAAAAATTGTTTAAAATATAAATTATTTTTGGTGATTCTATAAATTAAATCACGTTATCTCTTTCATTAACAGATGATCCAATCAATTAACGATTTTTAATAATTTTATAGATATATTTTAATTAATAATTTATGTAATTTTATTGTTGTGTGAAAAATAATTAACAAATCGCCCATTTTATATTAATAAAGCATCAAGTCAATTAATAGTTTTTAATGATATTATAAAACATATTTCAATTAATAATTTAAGTAATTTTGTTATTGTATAGGAGAATAATTATGAATTTCATTTTTTTTTTAATTAATTCTGTTAAATAAAAAATTCTGACAATGGGATATTTGTAATTTTCTAAATCACAGCGGTCAATTTTTATTTTAAGCAAACCACAAGAAGTGTATTTGTAATTTATCCTAATTAAAAATTCTAACAATGAGATATTTGTAATTTTTAAAATTATATGGAATAATCTGTATTTTAAAACAAATTTTAGAGGGTTGTATTTGTATTTTAACCTTAATATTTTACTAGCATATTACCCATTCTATATATAGATATAAACAAATTAATTCAAAAATAATTTTTTAAAATTAAATAATAATATAAAATTTATCTAAAATATATACTAATAAAAATGATTTATAATCAATAAACTTTTATTTATTTTTATGAGAGTTACATATAAATGACTTGTATTTTTTTCACATGACATGACAATCACTTTAATCATTAAAATTTGTCTTGGTATCATTTGACCTATTTATTTTATAAATTGGTAAATAAATATCTATAAGTATTTTTTATAATAAAAATAAGAAATATGAACATATTTTATGCATATTTACTAAAAAATTTAAACTTAGGTAAAAAAATTATATATTTATGTTAACACTATGAAATAAATAGTTACATATATTCATATATTAAAAAAATTATCTAAGATAAAGTTGCCCTAAATTATATGTCATATTTTAGCTTTAATCTTACACTTAATTTAAAAAATTAACAGTTAATTAGTAAAGACATTTGATAATAATAAATTTAAATATTATGTATAAATTATATCATAGTTTATCGATTCATGGTCAATATGAGCTAATTTGGGAATTCTACTACTGAATTAAATATAAAAATGAGCCTGAAAAATTTAGTTTGGGTTGATTTTTTGCCAATATTTAAAAGTTTTAAACACTCTTTTGTCTATCTTCGCATTGAAGCCGACAATCATTTGTTAGTTAGCATAGAAGTTAGGAAGCATCTAAAGAATGCAAAATGAGACCGAAAAATTAAATGAAATTGTGGATACTTTTTCATGTAACACTACAAGAAAATGCAGAATTGGCGACTAAAATTAGTATTTTCGTCACTGAAAGTAGTACAAATGGCGACTAAAATAAGTTTAGTCGCCAAACTTGAGCACTTTTGCCGACTAAAGCAGTTTAGTCGCTGAATATAGGGCTTTTAGCGACTAAAAGTCAGTTTAGTCGCCGAAAATAGGAGTTTTAGCGACTAAAAAAATTTTAGTAGCTAAAAGGCACGGTTTTTGGCGACTAAAAGCATTCAGTAGCCAAAACTATAGGTTTTGGCGACTAAAAAAAACTTTTGTCGCCGAATATAGGTGTTTTACCCACAAACAAATTTTTTGTAGCCAAAAGTAAAGGTTTTTGGCTACTAAAAAAAATTTAGTAGCTAAAAGTGGACAAGTGGCGACTAAAACTGAGTTTAGTTGGCAAAAGTGGAGCTTTTCGCGACTAAAAATCTGTTTAGTCGCCGGAAGTAGTTTTTTTGGGCGGAAATTAATGTTTTTAGCGACAAAACAGCATTTAGTAGCCAAAAAGCATAGAATTGGCGACTAAAATTCATATTTAGTCGCCAAAAGTGCTCACCTATTTTTTTTTAGTAAATACTTTATTTTTTACATAAAATATATTAAATACAAATAATTATTTATATATATAGTTTTCTATTAATACCGGTGAATATATTATATAAATAATATATGTTGCATTTATATACATGTGATGTTCTTGTGGCGTAGTGGGGCGAGCCTTGGGAAAGGTTTACAACGTTGGTGGTTCGAAACTTGGGAGTAGCAGAGGCTAAATTTTTTTTTTCGAATTAATGCTTTTGGCGACTAAACTGTGTGGTCGCCAAAAGATTGGGGTTTTGGCGACGAAAATCTTAGTCGGCAAAGGTAAAAATAAAAATAAAAAAAATTGACTTTTGGCGACTAAAAGTTTAGTCGCCAAATGCATAATTTCCAAAAAAGGAATTCAGTATTGTCGACAAATGCGTTGGTCGCTGAACACCTGACTTTTGGCGACTAACACTTTTTTAGTCGCCAATACCATCTGCGACCACATATTCACGACAAAACCGGCGACGAAAATATTTAGTCGGAGAAAGTGAAAAGCCGACTTTTGGCGACTAAAAAGGGACTTTTGGCGACTAAAAATTTAGTCGCCAAAGGTGTTTTTTTTTGTAGTGTAAAAAGGAAGTAAAGAAAAATATGTTTTAAGAGATCTTCTTAATTTATATAAAAGTAATGAGACATGTTTCCTATGTCTATGTATGTTGTTCATTTTAGAAAGGAATTTTGAATATCCTATATAGTTATAAAGGTTCATTAACTAAGTAGGTTTTTTATTTTAGGAAAAAATTTCTTAAATCATAGTTCTTGACTAAACTTTTAAATTTTAAATTTTAAACCCCTAAATCATTTGTGTATATTGATAAATGTTCATAAAATTTTAAATTTTATTTTATAGTAACCAATGGATGTTTTTCTTTTTAAAAAAAAATTAGAATAGTTTGAGCCTCTAGAATTCTCACAATTGAGTTGAGAGCTTGAGTCCTAAAGAAACTCTACTAACGTTTAGTGTTTATGAAAATAATAAGATTTGATATATACATGGAGTAGTAATGGCCATGGCGAAAAAAAAAACATGTTATAAAATTTTAATTATATAAATCATTTTATACTTTATGGTGAAAAATATAAATATTTTAATAGAAAATATTTTACCACTTGAGTGTGATTTTTTTGGGATCTTTTTTTAAAGGTCCCTGGTATTAAGATTTTATAGCATAAAGGACATCAAATATTTTCATAATGTCTAAGATCCCTCAACATCAATCCAGAGAAATTTCAATCCTAGAGAAATTCTGGACTTCCCAAAGAATTTCTCTGGGTTCAAACTAGAGAAAATTGAAATTTCTCTGAGTACCAAAGAAATCCAGAGAAAATTGTGTAGAGAAAATTTGTGTGGCTCTTCATAGGCATATTCAGGGCACAAATGCTCATGTGGAACCTTTTGGATGTCGAGAAGAAGATGTCTGTTCAATCTAGAGAATTTCTCTAGCTTATTTCTCTTGCCCAAACCAGAGAGACCAGAGAAATTCTTTGGATTGAAACTAGAGAAATTCTCTCTATTTGCAGCAGAGTTGTATTTTTATGAACAGACCTTGGTGATCGTACTTTGATCCAGGAAACCCTAACCTTGGATGTGCCTTCACAATCTTGAATCACATCTCATAATCGAATTTGTGGGAGTGAGATTCCAGTTCGCAATAACTCTGAGTAGCTAACATCAAGTTCATTGAAGCCTAGCCAGTTATAACCTGAGTTCACAATCAAGCTCATCCAATCTAATAAGAATTTCCGAAATCAACAAGGTTGGTGTTTGGGTCAGAAGAAGAAGAAGAACAAAAAAAAAAACACATTTCTCAGATTTCTCAGCACTACACGGAAAATTGAATTACGGATATCAATTGAAGACTTAATGAAACAACAAGCACACAGAATAAAACATTTTTAGATCAGAAAATTCAAATCTTCAATAGATCTATGAATATACAGAAAATCATACAGTAAAAAATTTAGATAAATACAGATCTAAGCAACCACAAACATTTACATATATATAAATATAGATATAGATAGATAGATAGATAGAGTGAAAAGGCACTTACTCCTCCCCATGGCGAAAGAGGTTTGGGCTCGAAATCTCTAAAAACCCTAGAAAATGGATGGAGGAGCAGTTTGTGTATGTATATATAGTGGTGGGTCTGAAGCTAGAGGCCTTTGTCAGATTATTCAGCGAGAAAGAAAACCAAACTTTGAAACCTCGAATTCAAAGATCAGTCTTTGCGTTCTTCTCTCCAGGAAGATCAGATATGAATGGAGATGTATGGGAATGTGTGTGGGACCTTAGACATCACAAAATAATATTATGGATTTCTCCCATTACTAAAAATGTGAGAGGGACTTTAGACTAATTTTCTCGATTTTTTTTAAATTGGAAAACTCTTTCATTTTTGAGTGTTGAGTGTTGATTGTGTGATTTATTAAATTGAAAAGCTCCTTCTTCTTCTTTTTTTTTTTGTAGATAGGAAAACTTTTTTGAATGTGTGATTTATTAATTATTTTTTCTTAATTGGAAAACTCTTTCCTTGTTTGATTGTAAGGAAGGAATGATTTTAGAAATAAAAAATACATTCTTTGTTTAAAAAAGAAAGTATTTGACTGTGTGATTTATTAATTATTTTTTTACATTGAAAAATCAAGAAATTTAGATTGGGGGCATCTCCAATGATTCATCAAATATTTCATCAAATTTGAGTTAAAAAAACACGAATTCTTCTATCTGATATCAACCACTCCAATGGTGAATTTGCAAAACACCGGTGGTCTGAGAGGATGACCAGCCGGTTGACCGGCAAGAGCAAATGAATTTTTTTTTCAAAACCAGCCTGTTGACAGTCCACTGCCCCCACCGAGCAGAATTTGCACAGTTGCTGTGTTCTTCTTCTTTCTTGTTCTCTTTTAGATGTTCTTGCCTGGTTCTGTGATTGAAAAATCGAAGAATTCATGGCGAGGAGGAGAGGAATTAGCTTCTGAGGATTTGATGTTATGGAAGGAGATTGGTGGGTTAGATTTTGAAGAAGATATTAAGGCCAAGTTTGGCATAACCTAAATAATACAAAAAGTCAAAAAGTCACTATCCTATTTAAGTCACATCATCTTATTTAAATCACATCACCTCTCTAACACATCACATCAAACCCAACCCAAACCCAACTCATATAAGCCAATAAGTCAAAAAGTGTACTTAAGTTTGAACCATTAAAGCTTTTGGCTAATTTTCAAAAACAGTCTAATGAGGTTAATATCTCTTCCGTTTCAAGAAGAAGAGTGAGATTTGGGTATAGAAAACCCTAGCTTGCTTTGGTGAGTAGTGATATTTGGTGCCAATTTTATGTTCTTCTTGTTGTTTTATGTTCTGATTGGAACTAACTACACATTTATCTTCTTCTCTCACTCATGACTTTCTTTGTATTTTAATTTTCTTCGTTTTCTAACTGTCAATCCCCCCAAACAAACACAAAACAAACGCTCTTCTTTATCTTGATTTCGGTAAGTTTCCCCAATTCGCATTTTCTAATTTACAACTTCTGATATCATTTGATGTTTATTTGTTGTGGGTTTTTCATGATTCTGTTTTTATTTGAAGACCCATTTTAGTCATTGGATTGCCTTTCAATTTTTGTTAATTTCCAAGCCCATATATGCATATCAAATATTCGTATTTATTGCACAAAATGTATACATGTTAGCATGAATATATGTGTGTGCGCGCTTATGTGTCTATGTAGCTATATTTGTATATATATGGTAGAGTTTGGACCAAATGTTCTTAGACATTTTCCCTGTTTCATGAGATTGTTGCAGCTATAATTTTGGGCTCAATGACAGTGGGTTCCAAATCCATCCTCTGAGTTAACTCTTTTACTGCAAGAGCTTTGAGTGAGTTTGTTTTTCTGCTTCTTGTCTTTCTGCTGCAAGAGCTTTGAGTTTGTTTGTCTTTCTGCTTCTTGTCTTTCATGTTCTACTTTCCTGGTTCAAAAAAAAAATCACAATGGTGTTTCAATGGAAAACTAATCTAGACTTATTGTTCTTTTGAATGGCTTTGCATTAACATCTGGATTGTTAACTATGATTTGAATGGTTTATGTGAGTGAAATAGGCAAAAGCTATTCTTTCTTCAAGTAACCGGATGATCGGGGGTCAATCGGCCGGATGTCTTGCCAGTCATCTTGCGTATCAGATCACCCTGCACAATAAACTAGTGAAAGATGCCCAGATCTTCAGTTTAGTGAAACATTTGTTATTTTCTCAATTTGATAAAGGTTTAGTAAAATTATTGGAGCATAAAAAGATGTACTTTTTCACTAAATTTAAATTTGATGATGGATCTGGTGAAACGTTGGAGATGGTCTGAGCGCTTGGAGTTCTCTTAGCTTTTCTTATTAAAAATCTCATTCTACTTATATGATATTGTAGACACTCCATTTTTGACCAACCTTAAGACTCAAACGTCACCGATTGAGCGCTCGGTGATGTTGCATGTTGTGCTCGTTCAGAAGTCTCAGAGACGCGGCCGTGCGCCCTGCCTCCGGACTCCCGAACTCTCTTCTGTGCCTTGCCTCGGTTTGCGAACCAGACTCGGTTTTCTCTGTTTTCTTTCCTGAGGGGAGGGAGTGGTCCCGTAGACTATCTCTCAGTGGCCGTGGGCTACTTTTCGTGGCCGTAGGCCATTTTGCCCATTTCGGAGCCCGGTTCCCGGTTTTCGGAGCCGTAAGGCCGTGTGCCTCGGCTCGGGACCGCCCAACCATCTCCGATTTCTCCGGTTCTTGGCATGCATCTCATTTACTCCCTTTCAAGGGACACTGGGGTCTCAGATACCCACTTCGTGGCCGAACACCACTTTCGGTGCCTACAGCCTATTTTCGGGACCCCGAACTGCGTGATTCGGGCCCCGAGCATTCGTTTTGCATCGATTTTTGTTCAATTTTGGCAGGTACCTCTGTTTTATCATAACGAGGGACACTGAGGTATCAGATACCCACTTCGTGGCCGAACACCACTTTCGGTGCCTGCAGCCTATTTTCGGGACCCCGAACTGCGTAATTCGGGCCCCGAGCATTCGTTTTGCATCGGTTTTTGTTCAATTTTGGCAAGTACCTCTGTTTTATCATAAAGAGGGACACTGGCATCTCAGAGACCAACTTCGTGGTCGTGCACCACTCCCGGTGCCTAACAGCCCACTTTCGGGGCCTCGAACTGCGTGTTTCAGCTCCCGAACCTTCATTCTACATTTTTGGGCTCCGACCCAAACTTGAGATAGTCATATTTTGAGGTCCTTTTCATGTTTGATTAAGGACCTCTTACTGTTTGACATCTCTATCTGTCACTTGCCTTTTTACCTCTTTTTGGGCCTTTTTGCACGGTATTTTAGGCGTACTTGTGGGCTGCGTTGGACTTGGTCGTAAACTACAAAGTGTCTTATTTTGATCCCCTCTTCAACTTTGTTGAAGGACTCTCGGCCATTTGAAACCCGTAGCTACCACTTTCCCTTTTGGCCATTTTTGGCGGGAAACTTGATATGTTTTCCCTCCCTTTTTTCCCTCCATTTTCCCCCTCATTTTGTCTATATAACAGCAGCCCCAGCTGTGATTTTTAGGGTTAGAAAATCTGATTTGGGAGCCCCTCCATACAATCTCTCTCTCTCTCTATATTTAAAACACCAAAATCATCCAAGTTTCTACACCCCCCTCTTCATCACCACCTAGCACCACCACCACTACACCATTTCCAGCAGCAAGGAGGGCCTTCCAGCAGCTAAGAGGCACCATTTTCAGTCCTAGAAGCAGCCAAGGTTTTGATCTACAAGGGTAAGCACTCATTTCCCTTTTTCTAGCTTATTTTTGCACCATTTCTTTACCCTATTTGCTTGTGGTTTCGGGCTCCGACCCCTACTGTGAGTGGGCCTATTTTGAATCCCTCTTCAACATTGAAGAAGGGCTCAACCATGTTTGGCCTCTCTATCATGCATTTGCTTTGTAATTCTTCATATTTACCGTAAACTTGCATGGTTTATTTGGTCTACTTGAAGTCTGATTTCGAGCATGTAATAAACTGTGAATGTGCTTATTTTGAGCCCCTCTACAACATTGTAGAAGGGCTCAACCTTGTTTGGTGCTTCCATGCATGACCTCTCTTAATAGCCCCTATTTGGTCCATTATCTTGCATGCTTTGTTAAGCCTACATGGCTTCTGTTTCCGGCCATCATCAGGTCTGGAGATAGTCTTAAAATGACCCAATCTTCATGTTTTGTTAAGGGTTTTAGGCTGTTTTGTGAATGCTTGGTATACCTCCCTTTATAGCTCTCTTTTGGCCCATATTTTGCATGCTACATTGAGCATATCTACATACTGTTTTGGGGGATATCATCTACTGTAAATGTGCATATTTTTGGTCCCTCTTTAATGTTGTAGAACTGTGTTTTTCAGTTTGGTCATTGTGTATACCACTTGCTTCATTATTCCCCCTTTTTCCCCCATTTTTGCATGCTGTTTTTGCCATACTTGTGGCTGTTGTTTGGCCCTGCTTTGTACTGGAAAAATGCTAGTTTAGGGGCTGCCTAGCATCTGTCTTTACACTTCGTATCCATATTGTGCATGTTTAGCATGGCTGTAGGCCATTTCGGGTGCTTAGCATAGCGTTTCGAGCATCGGGTGTAATTTTGCTATAATTCGGGGGCTGTTTTTGCATCATTTTAGCTGCTGAAATGTACATTTTACATATGCCATATGCCGCATTTCATTTGCATGTCATTTTTGTGCCTTAGGGCCATGCCTCGGTTTGCGTGCCCGCGTGCACGCATTTCGAGGCACTTCATTTTCATCCGACGGCCTCTTATGTGAGTGTGGCTGAGGCCCTCTTATGTTAGTGTAAGCCCAATTTGCATTGCGTATGCCATTTCATGCTTTTATGTCGTTGCCTCGATTTGCGTGCCCGTGTGCACGCATTTCGAGGCATCTCATTTTCATCTCTTGGCCTCTTATGTGGGTGCGGCTGAGGCTCTCCCATGTTAGTGTAAGCCCAATTTGCATTGTATATGCCATATTAGTCTCATTGCATTCCGCATGCCATTGCCTCGGTTTGCGTGCCCGTGTGTACGCATTCCGAGGCACTTCATTTTCATCTCCCGGCCTCTTATGTGAGTGCGGCTGAGGCTCTCTCATGTTAGTGTAAGCCCAATTTGCATTTTCCATGTCATTTGCATTGCGTATGCCACCGCCTCGGTTTGCGTGCCCGTGTACACGCATTTCGAGGCAGCTCATTTTCATCTCTCGGCATCTTATGTGAGTGTGGCTGAGGCCCTCTCATGTTAGTGTAAGCCCAATTTGCATTGCGTATGTCATTTCATGTCTTTGTGTCATCGCCTCGGTTTGCGTGCCCGTGTGCACGCACTTCGAGGCACTTCATTTTCATCCGACGACAGCTTATGTGAGTGCGGCTGAGGCCCTCTCATGTTGGCGTAAGCCCATCATTGCATTCCGTATGTCATTTTATGCATTCCTCGGTTTGCGTGCCTGTGGGCATGCATTTCGAGACATCTCATTTTCATAGCATTGTGCATGCTACATCACATGTTAGCTGCATTTCATGCATCTCATGCATATTGCATCGTGTTCGGGATAGGAGTTAGCCCGGGCACGGGAAACGAGGTACATTCCGTACTCCGAGTGGCGGAGTGTGTCTCAATTCCCAAGTCACCGACACTCCGGATTACCCATGATGGAGTTAGGTTTTGTTGTAGCACTCATATGCATTCATCCTATATTGAGTTGTGCAATTCGATTCCTCGGCCATCATGCATCGAGATGCGTGATTGGTGGCACGAGGATCGAGGCATGCATATATTTGTGAAATACATTGCTATGCCCCTTTCCTACTCTCTGTTGCAGCAAAATAAAGAGTTAGCAACTTTCTGGGATCCGACACACATTTCGAGAAACATTGCAAACAGAGGCTAATCGGGGCATCTCAATGGATTTCCGCGCGAAGGCAGCCTAACATGCATCATCCATCAGAAGCAAGGCAGTCCCTGGCTTGCATGCCAGTTTTACTTCTTTTGTAATTAATTTGTTAATTAATTAGGAATTTGTATATTTATTCGGACTGTTTATTTCGGACTGTAATATTCTTTTATTCGGGTCTGTATTATTTATTCGGACCCTCTGCGCGAGGGCATAACTGTAATAAGGGTGGGTGAGTGTGATGTATGTCTTCCAACCCCCATTTCTTTCTCCCTTTTATTTACCCGCTTACGATGGTTAGATATAGGGCATATTTCAATTAGCATACAGTATGACAGCATATTTGCATCATTCATCTGTTTGCATGCATCGGGCTCGGCGCATCATACAAACTGCATTTGTATTTCAATTCCAAATTGAATACATGTTAGTTGTTGCATTTCACATGCCATGTTTAGAATAGCCGAGCCTGCTATAGTTTGCATTTTTGCATGTGTTGCATTAGGCATTCTGTATATTTTAGGATCATGCATGATTTCTAATCAGCTTCCTTTTTTTGGCTTGGAGTACTCGGTGAGTTTTATGCTTTAGCATCCTTGCATGTGTGTGAGTGACTGCCATGATAGCATGCTTACCATGAGGCTATGTGCTTATGTGATATAACTGCCTTGAATGCCTGTGGATGGAGGTTGAGTTATCTGAAGTGGAACAATTCATCAACTGTTTGTTTTAAGCCCACTAGATAGTGGCAAAATCATGTTTTTACTAAGCCCACCTGAGGGTGGCAAATCCGCGTCTTAGCCTACTTGCGGGTAGCACCAGCAAACCATTTTCAAGCAAACAAACATGAAATGTTTTGTTCCAATTCAGACGGCCCAGTCTATACTTGTTTGCTGCGAGCATCACATAGTAAACTAGGCTAATAACCGGAATAAGAACTCACAATGTTTTCAAAAACAGATATCATGGTTAGTAGAGGCCGGTCTTTGACCGGGCGAGCGGGGGTGCTCACGATGTGACCTTCCCCAATCGTACCCAAGTTCCCGAGCCAACTTTGGTGATGACGGACACGTGGCCTTTTGGCACCGAGTCAGGGTTTCCTAAATTTTCCATTTTAAAATATTTAGGTGGCGACTCTGTTATCTGGCAAAGCAGTCCATGTTTGGCACTTCTTTCAAAAAATCTGTTTTTCTCAAAACGATTTGCCGGATTTGGACTCTTTGGTTCGAGATTTGGAACCGCAACAAAATCGAGTCCGAACTGTAGCGAGGTCCCTCGCGGGCTTGTTACAGTTTCTGGCGACTCTGCTGGGGATTTAGAGAACTTGACTCGAACTCATGATATCTGGTTTTGACTACACTTGTGTGTTTCTTTGCATTGCATTTGCATCGGTGCGCCTAGGACACCGTGTTTGCCATCTGCTATTCCTGAGCGGTTTGCCGGAGGCTTGTCTTGTCAAGGCATGTCCATAAGGCTGACCGGTTACGGGCTCTGCCAGTATGGGAACACAAACCCCGGTTTTACCGGGGCACCCTTTTCGACCATTCGACCTAGTGCATATTCGGATCCATAGTGACCATTCCAAACTAGGACAGGTTGCTTACCCGTTTATAGGTTGTTTGAAGCCGCTCCGTGCGTAGTGAAACCCTAGCTCCTGACAAAATAGGACAGGGAAACCCTACCCCAACATAGGGGTGTTTTGGCTCTCACTTATCTGCTATGTGCTTGTTAGAGTGCGTCTCTACAAGGAATGTATGTATCAGTTGAGTTTGGGCATCAGGCCTGCGGGCATCAGTATTTGGTGGAATCAGTTTTACCTGAGGGTATCAGCTTACAGGCAGAATTTTGGGCAGAATTCAGTAGAGAGCACACTCATTCAGCTTTGTTCGTATCTGTTCTGGTGAAATCAGGCTGAGATGCTACATGTTTTCTCTTTTGCTAGGGTAGTTTGGGAACCATAGCTTCAGAGGACTCCAATATCCCCCGGTACACCGAACTTGTGTTGATAGACTTTGTCGGGTCAGAGATTCAGTTCAAGGGCAATCAGTGTTCCTTTATCAGAGGCAGGGTGAAAAGGGCCAGTCAGGCACAGATCACCAATTCAGCAGTTACCAAGATCAGTGGCCCTTATCCACCCCACCAGTGAACAGTCAGGTTGAGGTCTCAATTTCTACTACAGGGATAGATATACCAGTCAGCCAGATGGATTAGCAGAACACGTTAGGGATGGAGGCCATGATGCGTCAGATGCAAGAAAGTATGAAGCTCATGCAGAAAGACGCTGTCCGCCAAGCGGAATTTTCCAAGCAGCAGGCTGTAATCATGGCTCAGCAAGCCGAGCTCATCACTAGGTTGCAACAGCAGAACGGAGCATCTGCTTCGCATCAAGCTCCTCCCCCACCAAGGGTTTCGATACCCGAGGAGACGCCAAATGTCCAAAATGTCCAAGAGGATACAGGCCTTCCAACGGGGCCAGCCCCGCCCCCGATTCTACCGCAACTATCCAAGGCACCCACGCCTATCAATGTCCCGGACTCTCCCTTTGAGTTCGAAGTGGACCCCACAGCGCTGAAGCTGAGTAAGTTGGAAAAAATGTTCAAGAAATCCCAGGGAGTCAGGGCTATTCCCGACATCGAGGATGGGTATACGGACGCAGCTGTGATGTTGCCAGATCGGTTCAAGATGCCTCAAATTGACCGATTTGACGGGTCCGGGGACCCCATGGTCCACCTGAGTTTGTTTTCAGATGTTCTGCGCCCGATGGGCTTGACAAGATTACAGAAGCTCTCCCTCTTTAGCAGAACCCTGTCGGGTATCGCGGCCATCTGGTACGCCAAATTAGAGGACTCAGTGAAACGAAGCTGGGAGGAGATGTCCGAGGCCTTCATCGCACAATATTCATACAATACCCAGATCGAGATCACAACCCGTGATCTCGAGACGACTAGGCAGGAGCCGAAGGAAAGTTTCTCTGACTTTGTAACCCGTTGGAGGGCCAAAGCTTCTTCGATGACCACCAGCCGGTCGACAAAGACCAGATACGGATGATTGTACGCAATCTCCAACCCAGGCTGATGCAGAAGATGATTGTCCTCCCCCTACCCACCTTTGCAGACCTCCATGAGATTGGGGTACAAATCGAGGACGCTATAAAGCAGGGCCTTATTGACCAGGAAAAAGAGCAGCCCAGGAGGGCGTTTACCCGCAGTTCGAATGCGACCACCAGTGGTGATGCAGCTGCAAGATCTTCTGAAGTGGGCATGGTCACTACCACCACATCAAGAAAGGCCACCCCATTCACCGGTGCGTCCGGGAGTAACTCACAGACGGCCAAATATCCACCCCGAGTCAAAAGGGTTTTCACTCCACTTCATATGCCTCTGTCAAAGGCTCTAGAGGTCTTACTCCGGGAAGGACATTTGAAACCGTTGGAACAACGGCCCCTACCCGATCCTATCCCTGCAAAGCATGACCAGACTAAATACTGTGCCTACCATCAGCAAACCGGTCATGACACCAACAGTTGCTTTCGTCTGCGCCATGATGTACAAGATCTGTTTGACAAAGGGGTCATTGCTGCACCAGGTCCTGCAAAGTCTATCGGCACTTGATCAGTGAACTTGAGGGGGATAATGTGATTATGTGATCGGGGGATGAACCAGCTGTGGATGGCGCTCGATCAACTCCAGACGTGGGAATGGCACGCACTGTTCTGAGCGATGTGCAAATACCAGTTTTTGTGCTTTCTGACTTGGGTATTGGGTCAGTTTTGTTGTTTTGTTTTGAGTCTGTCTTTTTATTTTGAGTCAGTCTCTTTTGTTTTGGGTCTGTCTTGTTGTATCGAGTCAGTCCTGTTGTATAGGAGTCGGGTGATTCCGGGGGTGTTACCTCGGACATCACTGTTTTGTTTTCTATTTGTCTTTTTGTTTTGTTTTGAGTCTGTTTCTGCCAGGGAGCCAGTTGTGCCAACAGATTTTGAATGAAACAGCAGTGATTTTCACATTCTTGTGCTCGCTTCTGCCTTGTGCCAGTTGTGCCAGAAGTTCTGAATGAAATGGCAGTGCATTCCACCTGCTCTCTTGTACCTTGAAGTCATTGTATTGACCTAAGTTTTTCAAAACTTTTTGAACACTGCGGTGAAAACGAAGAGGAAGGAATTCCTCGGGATTTACAAAACTTTGATCAAATTAAGAGAAAGAGAGGCGTGCTAAGCCCTTAATGAATGAAATCATGCTTGTTAGTGTGAGTACTGAGAAGGACCCTAGCTTTGATCCAGATTGGTCCTACACTGTCTTCAGCGCGAGCGATTTGTCGCTTTCTTAAAAACTTCCAAAAAAAATGTTTTGCGCGGTCCTGCAAAGACATGTGTGGAATCGCTCTTGAGATTGTGCAGCTTAGGATCACTCTCAGCCTCGAGACTCGACCCCCCTTTGCTTTCAAACCTTGAACTGGCATCCAGAATGTTCAACGGTCGACCACAATGCAAGGCCTGTGTGGCCAGATTTGAAGCAACCCTTGAACAAGAGGCACCAAAGTCAGATCAAGAAGGTCAGACCTCATCAGAAGAAGCTTGCAAAGCTAGAATAGAAGCACCCCTCGAACTAGGGGCAAAAAAATATCCGATGTGCTCGGAGAGCCAAAGGAAGATCTTTCTACAAATCAATACAACAGCCACTCTCCTGAATATAGAGGGCTTCAATCTCAAAACCATTTGGCATGGACCAAGCTACGCTTTTACCCTTTGAGAGGCTCGCTGGGCCGAAAACCCGGAAGGGCGACCCAGGCAAAAGTTAGAGTGAAGAAAAGAATGAAAAAAAAGAAAAAGAGAAAAAATGCAAAGAATGAAAAAGAAAAAAAAACAAAAAAAAAAAACAAAAAAGAAGAAAAGAAAAAAAAAAGAAGAAAAGAATTGAAAAGAAAAGAAAAAACAAAGCTCGCAAGGTTGAAAACCTGCAACAGGCGCCTTGGCAAAAGTTAGAGCATAAAAAGGAGAGGTTAAATACCCGAGTGTACCTTAACCCCGAACTACGTAAGGCTTGATTCCCATCTTTGGGATACGTAGGCAACTTCATCCTGAAGTCCAGCTGTAAAACAATTCAAATTCAATTGTGTCCATGTAATGGTTTTGACCATCCTTGCCTTCTCTGTATCCGAGAGTTCGATTGCAATCATCGCTCTGAGGACTGACTACAATGCGCTGCGGTGCCATTCAAACAAGGGGCAACTTTCCGTTGCCATTCAACGCGCCGCGGTGCCATTCAAACAAGGGGCAACTTTCCGTTGCCATTCAATGCGCTGCAGTGCCGTTCAAACAAGGGGCAACTTTCCGTTGCCATGCAGTTCTCTTCAAGCACGAGGCAGTTTTCCTTTCGATCCGAGGTTGTGCATCTCGAGAGTGGGTTCTATGCTCGTTGAGCAGTGGCCGATTGCAAAAACAGCTTTTGAGAATTTTTACTGAGGTTGACTATTTTCTCGAAAATCATTCTGTCTTTTCCAAAACTGGACCCTTTTCATGGACCCAAAAAAGGAAAATTTTCAGTGCTCATAGCCTAACTTGCATGATTTTAAATCAAAAATCGAACAAGCATGTTGATCTAACTCTCATTTTGGTCAAAACTATTTTAGTGGAAAGCAAAAACAAAAAATGGTCGAAATAATAAACTAGGGGCACAGTTGAGTCAAGTGTTCTGTCTTTTCCCCATTGTCAACATACTCGCCAAAAAGGGCACCCTACTCGCCAAGAAGGGCACTCTACCTGCCAGGAAAGGGCACAACAAAGGGCCGAAAGCTCCCTCATCCTCCGAGCAACGAGGTATCAAGCCAAGTGCGAAGCACGAACTGGAATGGGGCAAGATATTCCACTCTATCATCTGGACGAATCTTATCACGTCCAAACTCCCCAGCAAAGCATCATCAATCGATGTCAGCTGCAGATTTGCTACACACCCAAATGTAGCGCAACCCCTCTGTGGGAGGAATTCACTAGCTGCATGCAGAAGAAAAAGGATCTAGCTGAGTGCTAAGGGCAAGAGCCCGCAACTTCCTGTTTATCCATCAACCACCTAGGGGAGGGATTGAAAAATGAGAGATTTAAGAATAGAGAGATGTGCGATGAGAGAAAAAGTGAGAAAATGGCTTTTTCAGAAAAAACAGAGCTTGAGGGCCGAGTGATGTGAGAACCACAAATGAGAAAGGGTGGGAAACACTGCCCTATGAAACAGGCTCCCTGTGCATGTCTGAGTGTCGTGTCTTTTCGCTTGTCTCGATTTTTGTTTTGGGTCGTTTTGAGTGTTACTCAATGTGTCTAGGTTGTGTGCCTTTTATTTCCTTGTTGAGTCGTTTTGTTGTGTCCAGTCGTAGGCTCAATACCTGGTCGAAAACTCATCTCTCAATTTCAAAAATAAAATCGTTTTGTGCTCCGAGTGCTGTGCCGTTCTCCACATTTGTGCAAAACAAAATTTATTCTTTCATAAAAGCCGCAGGGTTCAACCCAGGTCATGTCAGAATAGTAAAACCAGGACCTATCTGAAGTTATGAGTTTCGGGCTGCAAAGCAAAAGCAAAAGAGGAAAATGTCGGGCATCTGAGTTTGTTCCAACTTCAATAAGTTCCGAGATTGCATCCCGTGTGTACCTCTTCAGGTCTTGTCAATGTTCCGAAGTATGAGTGTGCCTCTACCTCCAGCTCAAGATCAAGTCTACTTCAAGCCAGAATGGCAATCAGAAGTGCTCTCCCTGAGTACCATTCCCTGCCAGAGGCATCTTGGCCGTGTTTGCGATGAGTTCCTAGGAGACCAACTGCGACGGTGGAAACTAGAGTTCGAATGGCTGTTGCCTAGAACGCAAAGGTTCGGAATTTTCGAGACTAAAGTCTGGTTTAAATACCCAGAGGCGTGCCCTCGGCTTGAAATCCGTATGGAAGCCCCATAGGTTGAGATAGCGTGTATGCACCTCAATTCTGGATACTGGACCAACCTAGTCTGTCACCCCGTTGGAGAATAGGGAAAGTTGTGAATATGATCAGGAAGACAAGCGGCAGCCGTAGCTCCTACATACAGATGTTATTACTTGTCAGCATTCCAAAGCCTTTGTACTGTGAGTTGAAGGTAAGTGTTCGAAGAGCACGAGGGGAGATCCCCGTTAGAGTAGAGCGGTTCACCGCCACTCACCTTATGAGGTGCTTTCTAAAGCGCCGCTTTGTCCATTTATTGCTTTCCATAAGCATCATGCATTGTAATGCATTGTACCTGTCAAGTTTCTTTCTCAGTCATGCACGATATTGTATGTACGGATCATTCAAAGAAGTTCCGTTTGAGATCATTCACTCAGTGTATCAATCACACTTCACTCATTTTGTGTATCTATCACACACACACTCGCTTTGTGTATCTATCACACACATTCTCATTTTGTGTATCTATCACGCACATGTTCACTTTTAGTGTATCAATCACACTCTGTTCACTAAGTGCATCTATCACACTTTGTGTTCGCATTCAGTATATCTATCATACTCTGTTCGCATAGTGCATCTATCACACTTTGTGTTCACATTCAGTATATCTATCATACTCTGTTCACTAAGTGCATCTATCACACTTTGTGTTCACATTCAGTATATCTATCATACTCTGTTCGCATAGTGCATCTATCACACTTTGTGTTCACATTCAGTATATCTATCATACTCTGTTCGCATAGTGCATCTATCACACTTTGTGTTCGCATTCAGTATATCTATCATACTCTGTTCGCATAGTGCATCTATCACACTTTGTGTTCACATTCAGTATATCTATCATACTCTGTTCACTAAGTGCATCTATCACACTTCGTGTTCACATTCAGTATATCTATCATACTATGTTCACATAGTGCATCTATCACACTTTGTGTTCTCTTTTAGTGTATCTATCACACTCTGTTCACATAGTGCATCTATCACACTTTGTGTTCTCATTCAGTATATCTATCATACTCTGTTCACTAAGTGCATCTATCACACTTCGTGTTCACTTTTAGTGTATCCATCACACTCTGTTCACATAGTGCATCTATCACACTTTGTGTTCGCATTCAGTATATCTATCATACTCTGTTCACTAAGTGCATCTATCACACTTTGTGTTCGCATTCAGTATATCTATCATACTCTGTTCACTAAGTGCATCTATCACACTTCGTGTTCACTTTTAGTGTATCCATCACACTCTGTTCACATAGTGCATCTATCACACTTTGTGTTCTCATTCAGTATATCTATCATACTCTGTTCACTAAGTGCATCTATCACACTTCGTGTTCACTTTTAGTGTATCCATCACACTCTGTTCACATAGTGCATCTATCACACTTTGTGTTCGCATTCAGTATATCTATCATACTCTGTTCACTAAGTGCATCTATCACACTTTGTGTTTGCATTCAGTATATCTATCATACTCTGTTCACTAAGTGCATCTATCACACTTCGTGTTCACTTTTAGTGTATCCATCACACTCTGTTCACATAGTGCATCTATCACACTTTGTGTTCTCATTCAGTATATCTATCATACTCTGTTCACTAAGTGCATCTATCACACTTCGTGTTCACTTTTAGTGTATCCATCACACTCTGTTCACATAGTGCATCTATCACACTTTGTGTTCTCATTCAGTATATCTATCATACTCTATTCACTAAGTGCATCTATCACACTTCGTGTTCACTTTTAGTGTATCCATCACACTCTGTTCACATAGTGCATCTATCACACTTCGTGTTCACTTTTAGTGTATCAATCACACTCTGTTCACACTTTGTGTTCGCATTCAGTATATCTATCATACTCTGTTCACTAAGTGCATCTATCACACTTTGTGTTCGCATTCAGTATATCTATCATACTCTGTTCACTAAGTGCATCTATCACACTTTGTGTTTGCTTTTAGTGTATCAATCACACTTTGTTCACATAGTGCATCTATCACACTTTGTGTTCGCTTTTAGTATATCCATCATACTTGTTCACTTCGTGTTCACATTCAGTATATCAATCATACTTTGTCACTAAGTGCGTCTATCACACTTTGTGTTCACTTTTTGTGTATCAATCACACTTTATTCACTAAGTGCATCTATCACACTTCGTGTTCACATTCAGTATATCTATCATACTTGTTCACTAAGTGCATCTATCACACTTTGTGTTTGCTTTTAGTGTATCAATCACACTTTGTTCACATAGTGCATCTATCACACTTTGTGTCCGCTTGTAGTATATCCATCATACTTGTTCACCTTCGTGTTCACCTTTAGTGTATCCATCACACTTTGTTCACTTCATTCATTCAGTGTATCAATCACACTTTGTTCATATAGTGTATCAATCACACACACTCGCTTTGTATCTATCACACTATGCCTACTTAGTGTATCAATCACACACACTCGCTTTGTATCTATCACACTATGCCTACTTAGTGTATCAATCACACACACTCGCTTTGTATCTATCACACTATGCCTACTTTGTGTATCAATCACACACACTCGCTTTGTATCTATCACACTATGCCTACTTAGTGTATCAATCACACACACTCGCTTTGTGTATCAATCACACACGTTCCTTTGGTGTATCAATCACACACTCACACTTTGTTTCACATAGTGTATCCATCACACTTTGCTCACTCCAATCTACAAACCGGCTTCGCGTCAGCGTATAAGTCCAATCTACAAACCGGGCTTCGCGTCAGCGTATAAGTCCAATCATCAAACCGGCTTCGCTTTGCGTATAAGTCCAATCTTCAACCGGCCTTCGCGTAGCGTATAAGTCCAATTATCAAAATCTCCCTGCATATCATTTTCATTTTGCCCCTGCCTGCGGGCATGCCTGCGGGCACACATATCTCTATTTATCCTGTCTGATTGTCTAAGTCTTCGGCCTTGTCAAAAATGGGTCGTCTTTCGGCTTTGACATTCACTCCTATCATTTCGTGACTTTCGAGTTCTGTCAAAGAGGGGCAACTGTAGACACCCCATTTTTGACCGACCTTAAGACTCAGACGTCACCGATTGAGCGCTCGGTGATGTTGCATGTTGTGCTCGTTCAGAAGTCTCAGAGACGCGGCCGTGCGCCCTGCCTCCGGACTCCCGAACTCTCTTCTGTGCCTTGCCTCGGTTTGCGAAACCAGACTCGGTTTTCTCTGTTTTTCTTTCCTGAGGGGAGGGAGTGGTCCCGTAGACTATCTCTCAGTGGCCGTGGGCTACTTTTCGTGGCCGTAGGCCATTTTGCCCATTTCGGAGCCCGGTTCCGGTTTTCGGAGCCGTAAGGCCGTGTGCCTCGGCTCGGGACCGCCCAACCATCTCCGATTTCTCCGGTTCTTGCATGCATCTCATTTACTCCCTTTCAAGGGACACTGGGGTCTCAGATACCCACTTCGTGGCCGAACACCACTTTCGGTGCCTACAGCCTATTTTC